>CM053784.1:191306020-191386020 GCA_028749045.1 Cupressus sempervirens | reverse complement strand
ATGTAGCATTGACTGTATGCCAAGTAGCATGGACACATCCACAGGGGTTCAGTTGGATGGGATCTGGATAGACCAAGTCCAGCTGGATCCCTTCCGGCTAGAACAACAAAAATTATATAATTCACAAAAAGACAAATATGCCTATCATTTTCATCATACGAGCTTGTGGGAACTGTGGAGTGGCAAGAGCTACAGGAGACATTCAGTTGGATCAAGCATGTCAGCAATTCCCTCTAATTTTTTAATATGTTTTAAGTTTTATTTTATGTTTTTTTAGGTAGAAATATGGTTTTTAATGTGTATTTTTAATGTAGATTGTTTTAAAGAGTTCAAATTTTTATTTTATTATTATATGTTTATATGTTTAAGTACTGTAATATTAGATGAAGTTTAGAAAATGTATTGAAATTTAGTAAAACTTAGAAATTATTAGAGAAATTGTAAAATATTATTTATAGAAAATAGTAGACAATTATGTAGAAAATTATATAGAAAATATAGAAAAGTTTACAACAATTATAAAATTTTGAAACTTTATAAAATATTAGAAAATATTGGAACAATTAGAATGTTTTGAAAATATTAGAAAATTTAGAAAATACTACAACAATTAGAAACTTTTGAAACTTTAGAAAACAATAGAAAAAAAATTATTAAATATAGAAAATTAGTTAAATGTAAATTAGAGAATTTAAATATTTTTATTTTGTTTTTATTACAAATCATTAGAAATTTCTATAAAGGTAAATGTTTAGAAACAACTGTAAACTAGTAACTAAAACCATTAGAATGAACCAAATCAAACTTTACCTCTTACCGTGAACACAAATAAATTCTAATTGAAACCTTAACCTTGAACCTTAAGCGGGAGCAAAACTTAACATTAAATGTAATTAAATCACAACATTAAACCTAATCAAACTTGAACTAAAACTCTCACATTGAATCAGATTAGACTCTAACTCCCATATTGAACTTTAAATCCAAATATGTTGACCTAAACTATTCTCTAAACCATAAATTGCTCTCTAAATCCTAAACCACTCTCTAACCATATAATCTTAAAACCTCTATCTCTATCTCTCTCTCTTTCTCTAAACCCCATAATTTGTAACATAACTTCATCTCTCCCACTCCTAAACCCTAAACTGCTCTCTAACCCCTAAACCCCATCTCTCTAAATACTAAATCTCTCTGTAACTCCTAAACCCCATCTTTGTAAACCCTAAACCACTCTCTAACTCCTAAAACCCATCTATCTAACCCCTAAACCACTCTCTAACCCCTAAACCCCATCCCTCTAAACCCTAAACTGCTCTCTAACCCCTAAACCCCATCTCTCTAAATAGTAAATCGCTATGTAACTCCTAAACCCCATAATTTTCTAAGTGTGTTGTAGAAGTGTACATAGAAAATGTACATGTAAATTTAGAAATAAATACATTTATTTTCAGATAATTATTAATGTGTAGTAAATTTATTAGATAACTATTAATGTGTAATAAATTTACATGTTCTATAAATTAATGAAAATACATCTTACATCATTTTCTAAGTGTTTTGTAAAAGTGTATAAATATTGAATAAAAACATGTATAACTATTGAAAAACAATTTATGTATATATAAATTTGAAATATTTTTATGAATCATTAAACCTATCTAGATCAATCAGGAAGTTGTTGATGCATATGGTCAGGATCCTCTTTATCTTTAATAATCTCCAACCACTTTTGTAGTCCTCGATATCTAACCTCCACTTTGGTTTGCTACATCCTTTTTTTGGCATAATGTCAAACTAAATCTTTGTGGCTAAAACCAAGTGATTGTAATGCAAAACTTTTTGGCTAAGCATGTATTCAATAAATTGAACGCCATTGTGGTCAATTTTTGTTTGCTGATAATAGGTGCCTACAAAATAAGATATATACTTCATTTAGTATTCTCAATAATATAAAAAAGAAATAATTATTTACAATTAATCTATCACTCTCTAATTAGTTGTATACATCTCATAAGAGGATTATGTATACTTTGTATAACAACTGAACCAATTTGATAAGACTGGTTATCATCATCTGTACATGGTCCAGTCAACTTGATTTTCGCTTTTGTGCATCTAAGTAAATAATAATCCACACCTTCCACATTTTGAGGATCCACATTGATAGCAAAGATGTCACCTACAAATGTACAAAACTAATGGAAATTGTAAATAAATAAATATGAAGACAAATTAATATTAAAGTGAAACATGTTTGTAGAAACTCACCTAGAACAACTAAATAAAAAACACATTCATAATCAGCTAAATACATAGGATTATGAATGTCTATGTCATTGTCATCTTCTTCATAAGGGGTACTTCTAATTATGTTTGTCCATTTCCATTCAGAGACATAGCCAGTCACAATATTCTCACATTGACCCATTGCATTGTTTTGAATGCAGACATCACAAAAGCATGATTTTTCTCTTACTTGAATTACTGGAATTTTGTGTTGTCTAGTAGTCATCAGTTGATGCAATCTTCTAAGGGTAAAAGTACAAAGTTGTGTCATCTTTGAGGCTGGCTTATCAAAACAATTGAATTTGAGTATTTCTACCTAAAAATCTATTTTTATTAAACATATGATCGAGATAAATTCATTCTAGCTAAGTTATATATGGTCTCACACTTTCCCAATTGGAAATGTCTATTAAATGCATGTTTTATACTAGTTTGTATCCAATTACTAAAGAAATAAATTCATTTGAGAAAAGTGGTGTTTCAATAACTCTAACTATTTTTTATGATATTTTTTTAATAATATGCAAACAAAATTTTATAGTGCTCAAAGTCAAGAATATTCTCATATAGATTTTATAGTGTTTTAAATAGATATAGTATATTATAATTAAAAAATTTTACAACCATGTATTTTAACACTTGAAAAGATGTCAGTTTTGAGAAAGATAAAAATATTAGATCATATCAAAAAAATCTTAAAATTATATGATATTCTACAGGAGAGAGTCCTCTTCTAGAATCTATAATTTTTCTCCTGGTTAGAATATATTTAATTTGATAAATGTGGTGGGAGATGAAAACTATTGATTTCAACTGACCTAATATTTCAATCCTTATAAAAGAGAAAATATAGGTCTAAAGCTGATTTATATTTTTTATTGTTCTAGTAATACATATTATCTATAACATAGTTTGAGATCAAAGGTAATACGTTTATCTCCATATAGTTTTGTGGTGGGAACTAGACCCCTAAATTTCAACATTTTTTAGCACCTAAAAATTTATCTATAAAAATTAGGAAAATATATCAATTCTTATTCCAAATAATTATTAAAAATTATAATCCTAAACTTCATCCATTTCTACACATTTCATTAGATTACTTCATTTCCAAATTCAAGCTAATAATACTATTTTTATGTCATTGAAGGTGAATAGTTATACTTTTGTTAGCCTTTTCCTTGACAAAAGGGTGACACAAGTTTGTGCTTTTACCCCTAATTCCAACAATGGGTTGACAATTGTAAGGATTTGATCAATCAATATCTGTAACACATTAAATTGGCAAGTATCTATGTCATAATCAAATTATTAAAGTAATCATGTCAAAGAAAAATGGAAATCTTACCTTTCACTTCCCAAAAAAAATGTTTATTATATGATGTATCATGAGGAGAAAAATGAGATTTGCACCATTCAACAACTTGATTTTCTTTGTCTATCTTTGCACCTATATATGAAAGAAAATTGTATCAATTTTAACAAAATATATAAAAATTACCTAGCAGATGGTCATATACGTCAAATATGATTAGTACATAACAATATTATACCTGATCGTTCATGTTGGCAAAGTGCACGCTTTACACATGCTCTTGCTCCATCATGCTCTCCTTTTCCATGACCACTTTCAAAGAAGTTCGAAAGAAACTTAACATCTCATCTTACATGTTGTGTTGCAAGCCTATTGAATTCTTTTGCAGACTTAAATTGCCCTAGGAAAAAAATTAAAATAAATGTACGAGTAATATATAATTTATTGTTTAGTTAATTAAATATGTGCATGAAATTTTAAAGTTTAACTTTCAAATACACTTACCAGCACAACCATCAGATCAAATCCAATGTTCTAAAGCATTTATCCCACAATTTGTGAGATCATCAAAGAACATTCCAAAGCAATCAGCTACATAGCTCCTATTGTGAACCCTATCATCACTAAGATAAAAATAGACCTCCTTGATGATAATGCGTTCATCTTGATCGATACTTTCTACCTCATCCACCTCGAATTGTGCATGTTTATATGAAACTTGTACAAAAATTGCAATTTGATCTAAGTGATAATATTTAGCTTGAATTTCAATTGAGGGAAAAATGTATAGTTTTTAGAGAAGTCTACAAATGATAGAATATATCCTAGTGGAAAAAAAAATTGAATCTCAAAACTGTTTGGCTTGCCATCTTGCACCATGACAATGTTGGATGTGTTGATAAATCATAGTTCTAAATTTATCCATAAACTCACCATATGGAAAATTGCTCTCCTTCAAAGCTATTTTTTTTATGCTTCTCCATTCCTTGTTCGATATATCTCATACTCAAATCTATTCCACACAAGTGGTGTTGAAACATCAATATTGTCCATTTCATATGAAAATTTTTGCTACTCTCCACAATTTGTGCATGCATTTGTATGCATTCTACATTAAATTCATCTGACTCTTCAACATTATCACATGACAAAGACTTGACAAATTGTGTTGTGCTTCTAGGAATGATCACATATGGCTTAAGTGTTGCCATAACTTTTCTAAAAGATTGTAAATAAAGATGAAACTCAACATTATTTTGACAACAACAAGTTTCACGTACCTTATTTATGCATACAAAACATGGGTGTAACCTCTCAAACATTCTTTGGTAAATTTTCACATTTGAAAATTATTTTTTGAAATCTTCAAATAATTCACTTTGTGTTGTGTCTACAGAGTGTTTTGGATGTGCTATTTTCATAACTATCTCTTTATCTTTGATTTGTATAGTGTCTCTTTTATTGGAAGAAACACATGACTGGCTGGTCTAATATTCAACAACCTATCTTCTAACATCTTCAAAAATTCTATCCTTTTGAGGAAGTCAACAAATATTAACCTAGTTCTTTTCAATGTTCTCATCAAGCAAATTTCTCCTTTTTATGTATCCTTGAACAATTCTTCTATATAGATTGAGCATTTCAAAAATTGCTCGAACTTGGTTTTTTTGTAACAAGTCCTTTTTCATAATCATAGTCATAAATGCTCTTTGTGCAACACTTAAATCAACTACTCAACTTCTGTTATCAATAGCATTTGATACATCTCTCAAATTCTGAACTATTGTTGCCTTCAGATTATCTCTTGAGCTTTTCTTATTGTTCACACCTAACAACTCTAGGACAATACTCATTTCTCTTTTCCTAAATAATTTGACAAATAATTGTGCTTTACCAATCAGAGATTTATTTTCAAAAAATTCCTTCCACACATTTTTCAAATGTAGATTAATTATACTTTCAGGCATCATATGTTAAGATGATTCAATTTCTCTTAAAAGAGAGTCTTCATCCATCTCCATCAAATTTTCAAACCGTAAACCATATTTTCCAAATGTCCTACTACTTCCTGGAACTTCAAGAAGATCTTTTTCAACTTCAATCAATGGATCTTCAATTGGTGGCTCTATATTATGTTTTGTCCATCCTTTCTTCTGGTCATCTCTGTCTCGATCATATCTTTTTGCTCTTTTCACTTTATTCCCCATTACACAAAAACCTAAATAGAGAGCTTGATATCACCTGCATACAAAAAACTTCCAAATTCAATTACATAAATACTAGTAGATTATAGACAATTTAGAAAAAAAAAATCAACATTAGAAGGTTATTATATTAGATTGTCTATAACACTACAAAATCTTAAAACAAGTAGTTGCATTAAAGCATTGCTAAATTTAGATTAAACAATTTATTAAATATATTAAATATATTAAATAATTAAACTATTTAATAATTTTAATAGTTTTCATAATATTTTAAAACACTTAAATTCATTCTAATAATTTACTTAAATCAAATTAATTAATTAATTTTAAATAAATAATAAATTTAATTAATCAATTTTAATACAAAAATAACTTTAAAAATATTATTTCTAAATATTTCTTCAACAAAATTTCATTTAAAACTTTACTTTTTTACTTTTACAAATGCAATTATGAATTAAATATAATAAGTAAAAAAAATTTTACCTTTAAAATAAAAAATAATATTTTATTGAATCAAATATAACAATTCAAAAAAATAAAACATTACATTTCAAATAGAAAACCTATTTTATTGTTTAAACTTTATTGAATTAAATATAATAATTTAAAAATAAAACTTTACCTTTAAAAAAACATATCTTATTGAATTAAATATAAAAAATTTTTTAAAAAAATTACATTTCAAATATAAAACCTATTTTATTGTTTAAAGTTTATTGAATTAAATTTAATAATTTAAAAATAAAAATTTACCTTTAAAATTAAAAAAATCTATTTTATTAAATAAATAAAAAAATAAAACATTAGATTTCAAATGCATTCGCATGT
This sequence comes from Cupressus sempervirens, assembly GCA_028749045.1. Taxonomy (NCBI): domain Eukaryota; kingdom Viridiplantae; phylum Streptophyta; class Pinopsida; order Cupressales; family Cupressaceae; genus Cupressus; species Cupressus sempervirens. The sequence goes on along the minus strand of CM053784.1, from coordinate 191,379,378 downwards.
GACCTTGCACAATTGAGTTTTTTGTCGTACTAGTCTAACAGGATCTAGTACAACACTTTCTTTCATGTTTTTTGCAATTTTGAAGAACTTAACACTTCAAAGGCCAATTTCATCATTAGAATTAGGGTTTCAAAAAAGATAAAAAATACCATTGGATGGAACTTGTAGTTAGAATTATGTCAATATAATTTTTTATTATAGGTGACCATTGATATTGATTACGATAATTGCAAAATAATGCAAGTAGGTATTTCAACATTGAAGATGATGCACATTTGCAAAAATATAAAAATTAGTAGATGATAATGAATTTTTTTTTAAATGGTTAATTATTCTAGAGGAGAGAGTCCTCTTCAGTAATATATAACATTTGTAATTGTTAACATAGATTTACAAGGAAAAAGATGGTGGGAACAAAAAATTGTTAAATTATGAAAAGTTCAACTTTAAATAGCTATAATAGTCAAAATATACAATATTTTTGAACTTTTCTTTTTGATGGTTCTAGATACACATGTCATCAACAACATAATTCAAATTTAGATGAAAGTACATTTATTTGTAGTTATTTCTGTGGTGGGAACTATAACACCTAATTTGCTCGATTTTTAACACTATCAAAAAAGGTCATTGAAAATTATAAAAAAATACTATTTTTAAAAAAAAATAACATACATAAACTTTATCCTTTTATATGCATTTCATCAATTTACACCAACTTAAAATTCAAAACACAAATATGACTTTTACATTGTCGAAGTTTAACACTTTTTTTAATGTTAGCCTTTTGTGACACATGTTTGTACTTTTACCCTGATAATAAAACTCAAGTATACAATGTCTTTCAATTGAAGTGATATATATATCATAAAGAGTGACTCTCTACATTCCAACCAAAAGATCTGTTCAATAACTCTTTATTTTCAAATACATCTTCTTATATTACCATGTCTTAATGTATTTTGTATGATACATGTCATTATACATAATATCACAATTTAATTATAAGTGTCCTTTTCAAATGAAGGTAGATATAACAGATAAACATCAAAAGATAAAGATTTCTATTGTAGCTACAAACTCCAACACCCCCTCTTAGTGAGAGAAAAATCTTTAAGGGAAAAGTCACACAAGGCTGAAACCAAAATTTTAATGATAAAATCTAATCACATGGATCCTATAAAATTTTATGGAATCACTCAATAATAAAACCTACAAGAAATACTACCATTTTTCATGATTTTGTCATAATCTCTCAACATAACACTAAGAGAGTATTTACTTATATTTAATAATCATCGATTCACTCAACATAAAATCCTACAAGAAACACAACAATCTTTCATGATTTTGTCATGGAATCTCTCAACGTGACAGTAAGAGAACATTTTACTAATTGTTAATAATCATGAAATCACTCAACATGATAGATTCATAAGAATCCTAGTTAAACCTTTTATCACAAATTCTATCCATGTGAATTGTCATGGATTCACTCAACATGACATCCACCTCCCATCACAGGTTCTCTCCACATGATGTCATCTGCATGGATTCTCTCCACATGATGATCACTCCCATAGTGAAAGAGTTACCATAGTTGATTCTTACAATCTCATTTATTTACACAAGAGCAGAAATAGGCATAACAAAAAAGACTTATTTCTATTTAACTCTCAAATTTTACAAATACCATACACATCACAAGCATATATGAAAATAAAAGGGATTCCATAAGCACTCCCTTTTAATTATGAACCCTCCCTCTGAAGCTACAATCTCCCTCTAAATCTCAACATCTCCCTCTTAATTAAAGCAATCTATTGCCTTTCTTGTTGCATTCTGCAATGATGGGAGATAAAAGATCAATCTATCATAAGAGATATATAGAGATTAATGCTCAAAGAAAACACTATTCACAATAATATAAAAATATATGATTTGTACTTAGAGAATAATAGAATAAAACTTATTTAAATGCTTGAATGTTGATCAAAATTTTGTTTCATGTTTCAAATCAATCTTGTTGGATCATGGCATATACAAAAAATCTGCAAAATGGTGACAAGTATCCTAAACAGGCTAGTATACTTTGATGTATTCTAATATATACGTGAGTGATCAATAACTCTCAGTTAACATTATAATATATAGAGTAATCTACAATGAGAGCAATATCTCAGAAACACATAAAGTTGAGATAGTTGCCATGGCAATCAATTTTCGTGATTACTAAATACAAACAAAATAGCCCCTAAATTAATTTGACATGGCTATGACTTAGTGATAGGAATTAAAATTACTAGTTGAGTATATGTGAATTACACCATCTTTCTTGTGAGAGCTAAGCCAAATATCACATGGTTGGGTATAATTTGTATTGTCTCAATCTAACCAAGAATGAATAGAAAAAGGCACCACAAAACTCCTAGAGAAGAACTCGACTCTATTAGCAATATCTATAAGTGCGGATACCTCTGATATATTGAAGTAGACAATATGTACACTGAAACATATGAAGGTGAATATATAGCCAATGCTGCTATAGAAGCCCACATGCTTATAGAACAAAATAACATAAAAGAATACTATTTATCATTGTCGCTATAATTTCTATATGGACAAACAATATGTGAACTTTCCAACCATTACATAAGTAGAGATGAGTGTTTTGACAAAATGTGAACATGGAGCATAACTCATAGAGACTGACAAAGGATTTGAATAGAGATACATAAAAAATATTGAATAGGTGACTTCTAAAAAAATACACAAACAAATATATATGTATTTATGTATGTATGTATGTATTTGTGTGTGTGTGTGTCTAACATACATTATGAAATACAATCAAGGAAAAAATGATCACCAAAGTGATTAGAAAAGGAATCGAAAAAATGTCATACTAAAGAATGAATAAACTCGACTATCTAAAGCCAATTATGTTATACTTGTTAGTCCCAATTGATATTGTAACTAATAGTGGATATTTTTATCTAATGATGTTATGAATGTATGTAAAAGAGTCATATCAGTTGTTATATTTCCGTTGATGTTAAAGTCTTAGTTGGCTAGAGGTTCTGCTAACTCAGGAAAGTACCATATCGTTAGATTGATGGATAGGATTTGAAGAAAATATTATAAAGAAAAAAGTGATGTGTAAGGTATTCAATGGGTACTTGAGTGAGCAGGACAATGATATTGTAGTATTGGTTTGATTATTTTACAATCATGTATTGAGAAGTATTGAAGAACATAAGCTTAATTGCTTGACAAGGTTAATAAAGGTAGGTTGCATTCACCAAGTGACTATAATATTGCCCGAGTGATTGGTAAAGGGAGAACAAGAACACATTGTTTTCTAAGAAAGTCATTATTAATTGAGTTATATGTTTCCTGAGTAAAATGTAATGTTTACCGACCAATAGCTGGATGAACAAGTTTGGAAAATTGGAATTTGAGACTGATTTTTTTTGGAAATTCAAAAAGTTTGAGAAGATCTAATATACGAGTTAAAGTTTTTTGTAAGATCTAAAATTGATAAAAATCAAGAAGGGTCTAATGAAGGAGATTGAATGAAGATAAGGAGGGACACAAAGTTCTATGTAAAGTTCTATTTTTTGCGTGTCTAAATTTAGTGTATGAAGGAATTTTGTTATCAAAGATCGATGATTCTAATGAAGTGACAAAAGATGGAAGGATATGAAAGCATTGACAAAACTATTTAAGGAGATGTTGGAGACAATTTTAGGTTGTTGGCTAATGTTATTGAGTTTGCTACTGAATTTATTATCAAGAGGAGATCAAAGTACAAAGGAGAAGAAGGTAAAAGGAGATTGTTGGGCCAAGTGAACCAAGTAGTGAATGGAGAAAGAGGAGTTATACAACCAATTCAAAGTGTTGAATGAAGGAAGATCCAAGAGAGAGATTAGAAAGAGAAAGAGGAAGAACCAAGATCTAAACAAGCAAAGGTTGTTGTTATTCTTAATAAATCACTTTATACTATTACTATTTAACCATTGTAGAAGAAACCCTTAGAAGTATTAGGTGGATCTAACAAGTCTATGAAATTATATATAGTAACATCAATTAGTGGTGTTTGTAAGTCACTTAAATTGGGCTACTTGTTTTAGTTAAGGATAGTGAGTGATAAGATCTAGATGATATTTTAGTGAAATCCTCTAACAAGGTCACTTTTACAAAGTGTATGTAACCTTTAACAAGGTTGTCTCCTAGTAGAGATCATTTCATAAGAGTGAAATTTTTGAGTTACTGGTCCCAAGTAGTTTTTTCCTTAACAAGGTTTCCATGTTAAAAATATTTGTATTTATTGTGTGATTTTTATTTGTGTCACAAATTGTCTAATATGTTTTATAATTTATTGCAAATTGGTAATAACTAAGATATCATTAGGTAATAATTGGAAATTTAAGGTTAGTCGGTAATGCAAGGAACAATTTTATAGCAGTTTGTAAAGAAGTGAATGAATGGGTTAAGTATTGAGTTAGATGATTATACTAAGGAATTGAAACTTTATTGATGTTGATGTTTATGATGCTTTGACGATGTTGAAATGTTTGAAAGGGATTATGAGATAACTAGACATAACTGGTTCACACCTCCCCCCCCGCACTACTCAATTATCTAACAATACCATATTCTCAAAATCTTGCAAAGTAGCTGCAAATGTGCAAGAGAGAAACTAAAAGCTCATGCTAAAAAAAAGTCATAGGAGAGAATGCACTTGACCCACTCAAGAGGTTTCAATAGAGGTATGGTAATAAAATGAATTTCTACTAAAAGAGATGGATAGAGGATAACCAATAACTTTTAGTTTTTCTCAGATGAAGCCACATGAAATCAAATACATATAAACATAAAAAATTCAGAAGTAGTAGTTGATGAAACATATAGAATATGTAGACTAAAAACTTATGAGAATATATTTTGTTTCTCTGATTTCCCAACAAAAAAGAAAGAAAATAAAAAAGAGCATTCAAGGAAAATCCTCTCAGTTCTTACTCCATCGAGTAGAAAATTCCCACCTCATACAAGAAGCATTCACAATCAAAGTTCATCATGACAAGGAAAAGAGAGGTGGTTTCAATAAAATGAGTCTTAGTTGCATTTACACTTGAAAATGATAATTCCGATTAATAATAAAACATATGTAAAGACCATCAAAAATCCATCCAACACATGATACAATGATAATAATAGAAAATTAGAAAAGTGCAATCAAAGTCTGATAATAATACATAAACATTAATGGAAAAGCTGAAGAGTACAATCAATTTTTAAGCAAATGAAATTTCTACTTGGAAAAATATAGTAATGTTTTTATAAACTCTTCTTGCCTCGATGGGAAGGATATGAATCGATAATTTATTTTGATAATAATAAATCATACCGCCAAATATGGAGACATTAAAATAGCTCCACTCACAACAATGTATGAGGAAACACCACATATAATATATGAAGGAAAAAATTGTCATCTATGAACTATCATGAACAAAAATTGGAAAGGAATTGCCCTTCAGATTCTCAAGAAATTTGAACAGATAAATGACTTCCTTTATTTCATTCATCCATCCTAGATATGATACCATGTTGGATGTATCCCATAAATCAAAGAAGGGAAAAGCCTAGCTACACAACAAAAGATTATTTTATTGATAATAAAATAATAAAATTCAAGTGTGCAATATCATCCACATGAAGTGAGATATATATATATATATATATATATATATATATATATATATATATATATATAGACTCTTTACATTTAAACCGAAGATATCTTCAATAACCCTTTATTTTCAAATAAAACTCTTTGTATAACCATGCCTTAATGCATGTTATATGAAACATGTCATTATATTTAATATCACAATTTAATCATTAGTGTCCTTTTTAGCTGAAGGTGATTATAAAGGAATTATCACCCAGAGATAAAGATTTATATCATAGCTACAAAATCCAACATTTCACACACAAAAGTTGTCTCTAATGCCTATTCGTGGAGGTATAAATCACCAAAATGTAGGGTCAACTAAGGAAGACCCCTACACACACATTTTCCAAAAATTTTAGGTTTTAGAAGCAAGATTCAAAAATAAGTTTGACTACCCTTTTTGCAAAAAAAATAGGATTCATAGAAGTTATAGGCTCAAGTATATGTTGACCTAAGTTGATGTAAATCTCCAAGCCAATATGTACCCTCCAAGTCAATGTATACGTCACTATAGGTTGACCTGCACTTGGGAGAGATCACTTTTAGGTTTCTATATTTGCCACTATACAACAAATATAGGTTGACTTAATTTTTTGATTTGGTTACTGGCACTATGGATGGTGATAGAAGATTCATTCTAGGTAGATATTATACTCACAAGGGCGTACTTCTTTGCCTAGGAATGTAGTGGTAATGGGGGTAAGTGTGTGCAATGATATACTACAACTACTTCTATGATAAATAAACCATCTAGTGAGGCACTTAGCAGTAATACCTTAAAATTTCAAGTGTGTGTTATTGATAGTACACATGTTATTAATTTTGAGGTTGACACTGATCTCTCACCTAGGTGGAGTTGGGCTCAATTTACACCACTTGTAGATATAATTCAGTTTTTAATAGTGGCAGTTGGTGGTGTTTCTATATTTGTCCATTCTGATGAGGAAGTGAGTGTTGTGGATACAATGGAGGTGGGTGCATTTGTTGAAATCAATAGAGAACCACATACTACACCTAGTTCTCCCGTGGCTTCATTTTTTTCAAGGGTTACTAGAGATGATCAAGATTCTAGTGAGGAATGTACTAAGGTATATTTTATGGGGAGTCTGTACTACTTCATATATGTGTAGGAGTTGTATGTTGTGCAAAGATTGTTTGTACCCAAGTTCGATGATTGGAGAAATGATTGGGTTAGTGTAAAGGACATATTGGGATCTTCTATGGAACTGACTATAGGTGGTACTTGGGCACAAGTGTTCAATGTTATATTGTAGGTCATGTTATTGATTATGTTGATGGTATTAGCATTTTTTTGGTTTAGTAAGGATAGGGACATCACTTGCTCCTTATGGAATTCCAATGGAAGTTTTTGTATAATGTCAGATTCCTTGAGGAAAATCAATCTTGGGGAGAGAGGACTATAATATCCCCGTTTTTGGTAGGTCTATGTAGTTGATGGAGTTAGCTCATCATAGTGACCCTCATGAGCTAAAAAGGTGTTTTGGGGGTCCCGATTATGGACTTACTATTTTTTGTTGTTGGTATTTTTGGTAGTGTAGTGGGTGGCTTCAATAGTTGGTCTTCACCTGTAGTAAACCTGGTTATTATTTTATGAGCTCTTATTATTAAGTTGCAATATTATAATAATGTTTAAATTATTATAATAATTACTTTAAGAGAATTTTCTAAAAAGCCTGTTGGAAAGTTTCTAGTGTTGAGTTATTTTGAGAAACTTCCACAATTCTTGAAGTGGACATTTTTAGGAAACTTTGGCCAACAAAAGGTTATAAATGAGAGCTCATTTCATTGGGAAAAGAATGCTTGAATATTAATTTACTTTTGTTACCTTTGTGGCTTTTTCTGAGGTTCTAATTTTCAAATCCCTTGCTAAGTTATAAGGGTTTCATCGGAGGTCTTTTCTTCATTGCTGAAGTATAGTAGAGTTTGGTTTCTTATGAATTCTTAGATTTTCATGGTGGCTTCTCATATTTTATTTCCTATGGCTGAGGAGTGATTGTTGGTTGGAATGATTTAGTCTCTTATTTTACTATATTGACTGTGGCTAAGAGGGAAATTCTATCTTGGAGAGTTTGGTAATTTATCTCTGATTTCTAATAATTTCTTATTTGGATTTCTCAAGGTTAGATATTTGTGGTTTTGATGGTGATAAAATCTTTATGTGATTGTAAGACAGAATTTTCTAAAGCATACTAAGTTAATGAATAATTCAAAATTTGTTGTGAGCCATTTTTTATTTCAAATTTAAATGTGAAAATTCACATGGCAGATTTATATATTAGTGCTTGATATTTATTTGAGCAATGTATAAGGCTAAGGTTAACTTAATTTGTGAAAAATTGTTGCATTTTTCAATACCATGTTTGGAATTTTAAATACCATATATTCAGTGATAACTAGATTGTCTTCCAAGTGTTTATTGAAATGTCAAATGTATGAATAAGTGGTATTGCTAGAACCATAACTGAATAGGGTTATTATAGTTTTATTCCTTTTAGCTTCTTGATTATAGTTCCAAATCCATTCCTATTTTGGATAAGTTTGTTTCCCGAATTTCACATTTGATCATATTCATTCTTCAACCCTTTGAGGTAGGGTTTTCATACTTCTTTTCCATTTATAAATTTAGATCTAATGTTTACATGCTTTCAGTTTCATGTATCACTCTTGCATTAAGCCTAGATCTTGTCATTCTATAGTGCACTTAAATCAATTGACATTGCATGAAAGAGGACTTTGTTTCATATCCTAAATGTAATTTTAATTTTGCATTAGCGTCCCTTTATCGAATTAGGGTTTTGTTTATCTAATACAAGTTATATTAAGAGTTATGTTTGGAAGCCTCTCTTTCTCTTGTATTGAATTTTTTAAGGTGGATTAATAAACTCAATTTCACTAGTTTATATTAGCTAATTGAGTACTTTCATTTTTTTCCCTTAACATTTTAGCGAACTAATGTGAACCGTCCTTTTTTTAAAAATCTTGATGTCTATATTTTATATCCATTGTATTTAATCTGTAATTGTTAAATTTCATTAACATAAAATTAAATAAAAAACTTTTCTTTTTTAGATTTGCATCTCATTTTTATTTAGGGAAAATATAAAAAATTATGTATTTCATTTTGACTAGTTTGCATTAATGTATGATTTATTTCATGAGTACTTGACGATGAATTAATTAACTAACCTAATGAATTATTTAGTGGTGAAGATATGAATTTGTAGAATAATATCCTCAATGGTCATACTCCTTTGTCATCTTCCCCTGAATGTCCCCCAATAAACCTGTTGCTTATTTTTGCGCCCTGCCAAAATTTGAATTCAAATACAAACCCTACCCAATGGTGAGTTTCTAGGTTTAATGTTATTTTAATGCCTGAGAAATACCAAAAAAATTTAAATGATTAAAACCTTAGTGTATTTCACTTTTTCCTTCTACAAGCTTGCAACTTTCGCGCTGTCAGATCTTCCCTATATCTACAGTTGGCGCTATCTCGCTATGGGAAGTTGCACGTTATTTTTCCATAGTGACATAGCACCTTTTCACCACGTGTCAGGTGGGTCCTCCTTTCCTTGATTCTTTGGCACCGAGTTTTGACAGATCTAAGGTGGGCACTATGGTGCTATCAGAAAATTTCTTTTTCTTGCCGTTAGCGACATAGCGCCCAGACGAAAAGTGATACGTCAGCGACATCAGAAGGAAGGTGGGTCCCAAGTATGCCCCATCAAATATCATGATGAATTTTGTTAGACACATTGGCAGTGGTCAATCTTTTCATTGGCTGAGGTATGACTGTGTAGAATGTGGGCTCTACGAGGATTTCTTAGACAGGTTAATGTGTGGCCAGTTTCTATTGGTTAGTATGATGGTAGATCAGACACATCTTGCTCACCATTAGATCTCAGAGGATCAACGGTGGGTGCTATCTCACTATGGAAAGCTACGAGGATTTTATCCATAGCAACATAGCGCCTCGGTGACATGTGGCACAAATGATGTCATGGGCCTGCCCTTCTCCAAAGTAGTGTTACAACTCATCCTTGGTGGCAATTGTCAGGTGGGTCATAATACAGTGGTGATATTTCATTGGTCCACTCAGCCAACTCGGTGTGTAGATTTTACAATTTCGTTAATCATTGTCAGATCGAAGGAACATTGACGGTAGGTGCTATCTCACTATGGAAAGTTGCGAGGATGTTACGCATAGCGACATAGCGCCATTATGCCACATGGATCAGTGGGGCTAGGTCTCTCCAAGTGAGGGTACTAGGTGTGCTGACAGTGTTTCGTGGGTCCAAAAGTTTAAAGGCAAAGTGCAGTAATACGGTGAGTCTTCATGATCGTCAAATCTAAGGAGAATCAACGTTGGGCGCTATCTCGCTATGGAAAGTTGCTCGAAGGATATGCATAGCAACATAGCACCTAGGTGACATGTGTCTTCATGGGCCCAACCAAGATTGACAGTTAAGGGCTGGCAGTTATGTTGTAGCCGTTGCGGTCAGGGTTTTAAGAGATGGAGCGGTTAGTAATGAAGGACGTAGTCAAACTCATAAAGACCCATAATGTGGCATAAAGAAATAAGCTCATTGGTCCATGTGACTCGTCTTGCTTGTAGAGTTTAGTTGACTTGCTAACTCTACTGATTTAGATGCTTAGGAATGAAGAAAGTCAAGATTTTTTTTTATGCGATCTGATCTCTGTAATCAATCCCAACCACTAGAAGTGAATGTGAAGTATGCAGAGACACTCTAGCCCCGATCCAACCTATCTACCTATTTAGAGTAGCTTAATGGCACCATTTTTGTCTTCTCAAGGCATTATTTGACATAAAAGATTAGATATCATTGCATTTGGATCCGTATCCAGATCAGATTTTCTCCATGATTGTTCTCTACAAGACTTAGTGGTAGGTGGTTGGGGAGTAATTATAGTTGGAGGACATCTCAGTTATGTCTAAACTATAAAGGCAATTTTTGTAAATTTTGTCTAGGTCGATCATTCTTTGTTGTTCTCTGTTGTTGCTCTACAATTCCAATGTAAAGTTCCCTTTGCCTCTGAATTGTATGATTTTTTCCTTATCTCCTTTAGCCATTGGTGTGAAGTGCAAGAACTCTTTGCCTCCACTAGTGTTTTATGGAAATCTGTAATCTACATGACTGTACCTCCTTGGCCTATGAATGATAATATAAATGAATCTCTCTTTCCTTGTGTCATTCATCTTGGTCTTCTGATCTACATGTGATTATTAGATTAAAGAAGGTATGAATGTGTATATCCTTAGTTTCATTCTGGTTCAAAAGTGCATATATGGGCAAAGATTGGTCTGAACACTCTATTTTGGTACATCACCTCTTTAGATTAGATTAGGTAGATTTTCTTTCATGCTCTCCTTCTCCCTTTTCCTCTCCAAGGGTAGTTAGGTGCATCCTGATAGTAAGAGGAAGTTGGCCTTCTCCAGAGACTCAACCTCACAGTTCAAGTCCCACAGCTTGGAGGTTGTTTCCATGTTTCACTAGGTTGTCCTCATGCATAGGCTCTGGACAAGGGTGCAAACATAAGTGACAACAATTTTTGGCACGCCCAGTGGGACAGACTTTCAAAAAATTTCAAGCCTACTGGTGTCAAAAGGGAAGATTTCAAGATTAATACTGAGGAGATAGTACTGGTTTCGATGTTTAAGCCTTCAAGAGGCTCATTCTTCAAAGTACTTGGCGACTCTGAGCTTCAATACATATTTGGTTCCAGGCCAAAGTTGCAGTGATTCATGCCCAGAGCTAAAACAAGGGCATCTTCTAGAGGTAAATTTCAGTACCAAGAGCTTTCATTTTCAAACCCTAGAAGAAGGAAGACTAGAATATCTTTATCACTAGTTAGGAGTGCAATAGTAACAAATACACCCACAAGATCTATTTCTACTCCTCCTACTATTAGATCTCAGCCTAGATTGCCATCAGTACATATCAATAGATCACTTGTCTATATGGTGTTGCCTAGAGCTCATACTTTTGCCACCTTTAATGGTGGGAGCCCTCTCTTATTATCCCAAAGACATGACATACTAGTAGCTGCCCTCAAAAGTATACTAGAGTTTACTAGTGAAACTTCTATCTCTCCCTTAGAACACATTCAAGAGGTTGCAAATGTCTATAATATCCATGGTATTATAGAGGATGATGTTGTAGTTAGGCTCCTAGCCTCATCTTTCAAAGGAAAATTACTACAATGGTATAGAGGTTTAGCTCACGGTTCTATAAAAAATTGGGATGGATTAGGAGCAGGATTGTGCAAACATTTTGAGGATAAAAGTGACTATTTGTCACTTTAAGAGTAGTTGGCTACTATAAAAAGAGCCCCCCATGAATGTATGACTCATTTTAATTATAGATTTCAAAATACATGGGATAGAATACCCACTTCAGTGAAGCCTACCCTTGGTAATGCCTTCTTGCATTACCTTAGAGCTTTTAACAATGATATTGCCACTACAATCCAAACTATGGGAGGAAATACCTTGCCTGATGCTTATGACATAGCAATAAAATTAGAGAACATCCTAATACAAGGAGGTAAGCTAGCTCCAAGGCCTCCTATGCCTTTCTTCCCTGATGTTCCAAATCATTAAGTAGCAATGGCTCCCCTTCCCATGACTTCTACATCACAATCCCTTTTCCTAGTCCCTCAAGCTTCCACATCTTCAAATGGAATAGATGAAATCAAAGAGATGATGCAATCTTTGATGTAGAACATGGATAAAAGAGAAAAGAACCTAGAGAAAAGATTACAAGATCATGGGAAGAAGCTAGAGGATAACTCCTCTATGATACAAAAAGTAAGCAACAAGGTGGTGACTTTAGAAAGATAGCAAGCTCAAGGTGGTAAGCCTCATCAATTGCAATATCAAACTCCAAGAAATGGTAGGCCTTCAAATCCTAATCATTGGAACAATTCTTTTGATCAGAGTAGGCAGGGTGACCATGCTTCAACCTCAAATGTAAACCAAAGTAGGGCCATAGTCCCTCCAAACAATATGGCTCAAGATCAGGATTTGTGTCCCTCCTGTAACTACTCCTATGCCTATTGTATGTGTCAGAAGGCTAAATCTTTTATGGCTTTGATAGTCCAAGAACCTACAACAAAACCATCATACAAGGAGGAGCAATTTAAAGATGCCTTGGATATGCAAAGACAGGGTGATTGCTCTTTTATGAATCATCAGATGGAGGAGCATTGTAATGTAAACTAGGATTCCATTGCTCATAACACTAGAAGCAAAAGAAGAGCTATGGAAGATGCTAGCCCTCCTCCCAATCAGGCCCCAACTTCACATGTGATATCTCATGAGCAAGAAACAAATAACCAATCAAGTACCTTTCAGTAGCAAGGGCAAAATCATGGCAGAAAGGATGCAAGTGATCCTTAGGTTATTCCATCTCAACCTCATACAATTGTAGCTCCCAAGGGTTCTACCAAAACACCTGCTATGCCATTCAGTTTGGTAGAGAAAATGAAGAAGAAAAATGTGAATATCTCCATGTGGGATGCTATTGCTACTATACCCATGCAAAAGAGGTTGCTGCAGCAAGAATTGGAAAGAATTGAACCAAAGGATCAGACACTCAACATGGAAAGTGCCACAAGCCTAGTACAACCATCAAGGGAGGTAGAAACAAGTAAAAAGGTTAGACCTCCTCCATTCTATGTTTCTCTAATTATAGGGAGCAAACTAGTCCATAATTGCATGATTGATTTAGGGGCTAGCAGTTCAGTGATGCCTAGGTGTGTTGCTGATGCTTTGTGAATGAAATATGAGCCCATTGTTAGGGATGTATTACAGTTGGATGGTAGTACTATCAAGACTGTAGGGATCGTTAGGAATGTGGAGATGGCCTTACATGCATGCCCTGGTTGTACTATAACCCAAGATATCTCTGTTACTGAGGTCAAGCCATATTTTGCCATCTGTCTGTCAAGAAACTTCACTGCCCAAATAGGTGGTTTCATATCTTCTGATTGGTCATATATGTCTTTTAAGATGAGATATGGAGCCAATGCTTCAATCATAGCAGAGCCTCAAGCCCTCCATCATACTGAATCTTAAACCCCTAATTCCATCAACATGAATTGCCCTATCCTAGAGATGGATAAGAATGACATAGTGAATGAGCTCACCACTTCCCTAGCAGAGATACCTAATTTTTTCTTGGATGAATGGGCTAACGCATATCAATTTGATCCTATTTCAGAAACTCTTGAGACAAGTCTCAGTACATATTGTATATTAGAGAAAGATGCTCTAGTTCCCAATCTTGTGGAGATTGAAGAAGATGTAAGTGGGACATGCAGTATGTACTTTGATGGATCAAGTAATAAAAATGGATCAAGGGCTAGTGTGATGTTGATTTGTCCTGCACAAGTAAGGTACTACTTCTCCTTTAGGCTCCAATTCAATTGCACTAATAATGTGGCTGAGTATGAATCCTTGATTCAAGGTCTCCTACTTGCTCAAAAAAGAGGAATCCAAGCCTTAAGGGTGTATGGAGACAGTGAGTTGGTGGTTAATCAAGTGAGAAATCAGAGTACCACTAAGAATGGTTTGCTCAAGTCTTATAAACATAGGGTATGGGATTTTCTTGAAGGTTTTAATGTACTTAATATTCAAAGCATCTCTAGAAAGGAAAATAGACATGCTGATAGACTTGAAGAAATAGGTGCATCTTATGATGTGCCAAGGAATCTTGAGGAGGAGAAGAAGCAACAAATTAGAGTGGTAGTAAGGCTTGCTATCCCTAATAACAACATCCATTGGCAAGTGTTTGAGTCTGATGAACAAATTGTGAGCTTCTTGCAGAATGAGGCAGAGTTTTTAGAGAGAAATCAGTTGAGACTGCAAGATCAGTATGGTGATTAGATCATTAATCTAAGTTCCAACAAATTGCCTAAGGGTCTCATTAATCTAGAGAGTGTTTTTAATCCTGATGACCAAACAAGAGGTAGAGGCATGAACCTAGTTGCTAATGAAGATGATCATATTCTAGTCATGGTTGCTGATGGAAAATCCTTAAACATGGGGAAGGTATGTTCTGAAATTGAACAAGAAAATTTTATTTATCTATGTCAAGAGTTAAATGATGTATTTTCTTGGACATATGATGATTTAAAGGGTTTTGACCCAAGGTTGTTTCAGCATACCATAGATTTAATTAATGATGTAAAACTTGTAAGACAAAAGTAGAGGCCAGTGAATCCCGAGATTGAACCCCTAATGAGGAAAGAGCTATCCAAGTTGATTGAGGCTAATATAATTTTTCCCATCAAAAAATCATCATGGGTAGCCAACTTTGTCCCTATTAGGAAGAAGAATGGAGAAATTAGATTGTGTGTGGACTTTAGGGACCTTAACCAAGCTTCCCTTAAAGATCACCATCCTCTCCCTTCTATGGAGCAAATTTTGTCCAAGGTCAGTGGTTCAAAGAGATTTTCATTTCTTGATGGATTTTTTGGCTACAATCAAGTGCTGGTTAAAGAGTTTGATAGGTACAAGATTGCATTTACCACTAAATGGGGTACTTACACTTATTGTAAGATGCCATTTGGGCTAACCAATGCAGGTGCTACATTTTAAAAGGAAATGGAGATGGCCTTCAAGAATTTGATTGACAAGTTTGTCTTAGTTTACCTTGATGATATCACTATGTATTCAAATGATTTAGAAGATCATTTTGATCATCTAAGACAAGTATTCCTAAGATGCAGAGAGTTTGGGGTTTCCCTTAACCCAAGCAAGTGTGTCTTTGCTACTAACCAAGGAAAATTATTAGGACATATTATATCTAAGGATGGCTTGACCATTGATCCAGAGAGGACAAACACAATACTTTCCCTTCCTCTTCCTAAACACAAGAAAGGGTTGCAAAGTTTCCTTGTAGGATAAATTTTGTGAGAAGATTTATTCCAAACCTTGCTACCATGGTGAAACCCCTTACAACTATGTTCAAGAAAAGTATGGTCTTTGCATGAACCAAGGAAGGGAAGGAAAGTTTTGAAGAGATCAAGACAACCATAGCCTTAGCCCCTACTCTCATAAATCCAAATTTTGAGAAGTATTTCATTCTTTATACCCTAGGTGGCGAGTCAAGCATTTTTGCTATCCTAACTCAAATAAATGATAAAGGTGACGAGTAGCCCATAGCTTTCTTTAGTGAAGGGCTTAAGAAATACAAAGAGAAGTACAACTATGTAGAGAAGCAAGCCCTTGCAATCATCAGAGCTTTAAAGAAATTTAGACACCTCCTATCTCATAATAAGATTCATTTGTTAGTACCCCATGCCAGTGTGAAGGATTTCCTTTTGAACAAAGATGTTAGTGAGAAAAGAGCTGGTTGGATTACAAAGGTAATGGAATATGATGTTGACATTTGGATTACCAAGCTGGTAAGAGGAAGGGGGTTGTGTAAACAGATGTTATTATCTCAGGAACCTGATGAGGAGGCTGCTATGATACTGACAGAGCAACAAGAGGTGAGAAATGGTGACCCAAGGAGTTGGATGAATGATATGAAGAATTTCTTGCTAGGAAATGGATACCCTCAAGGGTTAGACAAAGCTAAAAGGAGATAGTATAGATTTTAGTCAATCCCTTATGTCATAATTGATGGCATCCTTTTTAGAAGAGATTTTAATGGAACCTTATTGAGATGTATTGATATAGACCAAGTTGAAAGAATAATCAAAGAACTTCTTGATGGTCCTGATGATAGCCACTTCTCAACAAGGACAACTGCAATGAAGATCATGAGGGTTGGTTATTACTAGCCATCTTTGTTCCATGACTATCATAGGTATGTAAGGAAGTGGCAAAAATGTGCCTTCTTCTCTGGCAAACAAAGAATTATAGCTCTTCCCCTTCATCCTATCTAGGTGGATCAACCTTTTGCTCAATAAGGATTGGATTTCATAGGCCCTATCGATCCTTCTTCCTGTTCTGGTCACAAGTGGATTCTAGCTACTACAAATTACTTCACTAGATGGAAAAAGGTAGTTGCATTGAAGGATGCCATGAAATCTTTAGTTGTGGAGTTCCTTGATGGAATTATGACTAGGTTTGGTGCCCCTTCAACCATTATTTCAAATAATGCAAAGTCTTTTGTTGGAGCTCAGATTTGTGCATGGGCAGTGGACCATAATATCTATTTGAGCACATCCTCAAATTACTATCCTCAGGGTAATGGTTTGGCTAAGTCCTCCAACAAGAACCCAATCAGGATCATGAAAAGGATAATAGAAGATAACTAGACACTAGTACATTTGGGTTCATTTTTTGACCTTTATTGGTTGAATTTTTGACCCAATTTTCAACCAACTTTGACCAACCCGTTGGTCGATATTTTTTTGGTCAAAATTTTGACCAACTCACTGGTTGGTCAAAATTTCAACCAATCTATTGGTCAAAAGCCTACCAAAGCCATTGTATGGGTTCAAATAGGAATTGGTCGAAATTTTGACCAACAAAGGTAGAAAAAAATTTGCATGTTGGTGGAAATTTTGACCAACAAAGGTGGAAAAAAAATTAGGCATTGGTGAAAATTTTGACCAAGAAAGCTAGAAAAAAAATTTAGACGTTGGTGGAAATTTTGACCAATGAAGGTCAAAATTTTGACCAACAAAGGTGGACAAAAAATTAGACGTTGGTGAAAATTTCAACCAACAAAGGTAGAAAAGAAATTTGCACTTTGGTGGAAATTTTGACCAATGAAGGTGGAAAAAAAACTTAGACATTGGTGGAAATTTCAACCAATGAAGGTGGAAATTTCCACCAACAGCTAGGTGTAAATTTTTTTTAGGCATTCAATAACACAGTTCACATGTCTTGCTTATGATATGACATTTTACATGCATCCTACACTCTCTCATCCAACTAATGATGGATTACGCAAAGTGATCTGAAACCATGATTCTAAAAAATACACAATCAAATCCAAAATGGACTTGCACTACAAATGGATTATGGAAATCTGATATTGTTAATTTTGCATGCATGTCTACTAGGACAAATGTATGTTTAAGTTGTGATTATCCTAGTAGACATGCATGCAATTTTACCAATATCAGATTTCCACAATCCATTTGTAGTGCAAGTTCATTTTGGATTTGATTGTGTGTTTTTTAGCATCATGGTTTCAGAGGACTCTGCATAATCCATCATTAGCTGGATGAAAGAGAGTGCAGGATGCATCCAAAATGTCATATCATCCGCAAGACATGTGAACTATTTTATAGAATGCTTGAAAAACACTGACAGTAACCAATATGAAGAATATATAATTAGTTATATGATTGAGACAAATCATGTACCAGTGAGTTGGTCAAAATTTCAACCAAAAAAATTTTGACCAATGGGTTGGTCGAATTTGGTCAAAAATTGGGTCAGAAATTTGACCAATAAAGGTAAAAAAATGAACCCAAATGTACTAGTGCAAGTATGCTAGCCAATTTGACTCTTTGAGTTCAATCATCAAGTCACTCCACCAAAGTGCCTCATCAAGGTCAGTTTTTAGGTCCGCTCATCGAGCTTTCTCACCAAGTTAGCTCGCCATGTTGCATCTCTAAGTGGTCTCGCTAAGTTGGCTCACCAACTTGCCCCACCAAGTTGCCACTTTAAGCCCACTCACCATGTTAGATCGCCAGGCTGGCTCCCCAAGTCAGCTCGCCAAGCTAACAATTGAAGTACGCTCACCAAGTTGACTCTCTAAGTTCACTCACCAAGTCCACCCCCTAAGCCAACTCTCTAGGTTAGCTCACCAAGTCACCCCCACTTGCCCCACCAACTCGCCACTTTAAGTCGACTCACCATGTCAGCTTTCCAGGCCAACTCCCCTAATCTAAACTCCTTATATAGAAATAAAATTTATAATCAAAATCTGCAAATCATGTGTATTTGTTCATTGACATTTTTGAATTTTAAAATTAATACTAGCACCACCTTTGACTGACGATAACCACCAAATGTTTGTTAAATGAACATAGTCATATGTGCTATTGGATGAGTGGCTTCCTCTCCACCAGCTTCATCAAGGCATATTGACTACATAGTATCAACTGCAAATCTAAAAGGAAAAAGAAAAACAAGATATCAATCTGTGTGTGCATGCGCACATGCGAGCATGCATGCGTGTGCCATGTAAGTATGTTTAAGCACATCAATGGAGATTAATTTTTGTGTGCACATAATTTGTAGCATATCCTTAAATACTCCTTTCTATGAGCATTTCTATCTTGATATATGTTGGTATGATTTAAAAATTGAAAGACTCTAAGCACTTTGCAATTCATGTTACCTTAAAAACTCATGAGCATCTTCCTATTTTCCATATCCAAGGTGATTGCCAATTTTTTTAATTCTAGAAAGTATTCTAATTGGTGATAAGGCACCATCTCCTCCTCTCACCCTCGAGAAAAGAAACTCAAGCTCACACATGAAGCACCAGTCTTTCTTCTGACCTCAGTAGACCCAACAAATAGTATAGGTTATTGTTTTTGCAAGCCGCAACTAATATTGCAATGCCTATGTCTAAGGATAAATCTACTGAGAAATGATAACATACATTTTTGAGAATGTGATCCATGGAGTAGATAGGCTACAAGAGGTTTTGTGTATATCAAGCATTGAAGCACCACATTAGCAAAGCAACTACCAATAGACCAGCAAAAAGGAAAACATCATGAATAACAATCTACCCAAAAAATAATTCTTTACATTTAAAAATTATAAGAATTCACAAACAAGATGTACCCTAACCCCTCCCCAAATTGAACCTACAATTTAACCTATTATACTTATATTTCAATGTAAACTACACAAGATTATAAATCAACTCATGAAGATATTATCATTCTACCATTCTAAACTTTGAGATTGGTTTTTCTAACAGTCATTTGGATTGCCATAGACCATAAAACAAGAGGGAAAAGCATGTGCTCTCAAATAGAATAAAATGTTGGCACATACCTGTCTTCCACATTTCAATTCCAATGGACAAAGTCACCAACATAGATATTGTGCTGAGTTATTGATAATAGATTCTAATGCATACATTCAAATGGAAAATATGAAAATAAACAAGTGGAACAACCTCAGTTATTTATCTTTGGGAACACCCAGTTTAGGGAAAACTCTAGTGCATGTTCTTGCTCTGTTGCCTATGTACCTTTCTATGCAATAGTGTTCTCTCTCACATGTGGGGGCAAGGGAGGCAAGGAGGCTCCTTTGTTGTCTCCTTGGCTATGCAATAGTTCTACAACACCCTACCCCCCCCCCCCCCCCCCTCTCTCTCTCTCTCTATGCAATAGTTCAAAGGTATAATCCACATTTGAAATGTGGAAAGTTACCAAATTTATTCTAGTTTACTCTCTTTATTTCTTTTTCATGTAACAAGAGACCCTGTAGTAATGGAGTTGTGTTTCCCTAGCACACAATCTAATTCATCATTCAATGCAAGACCCTGACCAAGAAGCTCCTCGTCCTTGCATTAAATTTGAAATAAAGGTGAACCAACTAGATAATGGGCTAATAAAACATGCTTTATTGCTAGTGAGAAGCATTAAAAACTAGTTCACTTTGCATTTGTAACCTTGGGCAGGGTCTTAGCAACATGCTCACATTGAACCTTTGATGTAAAGGAGAAGTACACAAGCTCACAACCCTCAGGAAGGCTTTCTTAGATAAGAATTTTCTAAGTAGACACAAATCCTCACTAATAATGCTGCTGCGATTTTCTTATTTAAATCCAAACAAAGTTGTATTTTCTTGGGCAGAGGAGACTATTGTTGTTTGTGATTAAGGATCCTTCAGGTCAGTAGAATCACATGCAAATTGGATGTGACATTGCAGTAAGCAAACTATAATAAGAGCTAGGAGCTTGCCTAGTGATCAAGGCTTGAGACTGGACGTTGCATGAAGTATTTGTAGGCATTTGAGTCTCAAGCATCACCAACTCAAAATCAAACTGAAAAAGAAACTTGGCAAATAAAACTAAATAAAAATAGTATTCTTGAGTAAGCATCAACATTGTATGAACAATACCATTACAATGCACTATACTTGGTACAAATATATTGTTGGCTGAGTATAAAGAACATTGGTGGTGAATTCAAGTCCAAGCTGCAAAAGCAAAGACATTTACATAAAAACTAAGCAACCCTGTCTGGCAAGAAAAGATATATAGAGATTTCCAACTGAAATTATAAATTGATGCTAAAAAACTTAAACCATAAGAATTGTTCTATAGAATAATAAAGAAGAAAGATGAAGAATCAAACACCTGAAGGATACAATGTTGATGAAGCTTCAAAAAGATCATTTGAAAGACATCATATGCTCAGGCTAAAGGAGCTTTGAGATTCATTAATACACTAGGAATGGGCTCATCTTCAATCTTTTGAAGACTGAAGATGAGCCCATTCCCGAGTGTAGTAATGAATCTCATATAATGCAACAAAGAAATAACATCAACGAGAGTAACCATGCCATCTCTTAGCATTCTCAGTATTGCCATTGGCACATAAAGAATTGGGCTACACTTCACAATGCCAAAACCTTGAGCAGAATTCACTTTGGGAAGAAGCAAGTTATGTTTCCTTGGCAGGTGTTAGCTAGCAATCATTTCATATAACATCTTATAAAAGAATTTCTAAAGCTAACCACATTTTGAAATGAGATAACAACTGATATATATCATTTCAAACTCAATTTATTCCTATTTGTGCATAACAAATTTGCATAAAATGCCAAGCAACCCCACTGCTTTAATATCAACATTTTCTCAGCAAAAACCCAGAAAAGCTCACCTCTGCATTCCTTATTTATGATTCTAATGATGCAAAGTAGTCTTGTTGTTGGCAGATATAAACTAAAGTCTAAAAGATACAATGTTAGAGCAGCTTCAGAAAGATCGTCCGAAGGACATGATATGCTCACACTGAAGGAGCTTTGAGGTTCATTACTACAGTCTAGAATGTGCTCATATTCAATCTTCTAAAGATTGAAGATGAGCCCATTCCTAAGTGTAGTAATGAATCTATAACCTTGACACCCATCTCTTTGCAGACTTGCACATAGGCTTTAGAATACTAATGACACAATTCATTTGTCCATACTATTCGAGCAAAAATACTACTGTAGAATCCAAAAAAGTTAGGCCAAACAAGTAGATTACAGAATCATGAAATTGTGAACCATTACACACACACAAGAAGAATAGTACCTTGAAGCACTACTAATCAAATCTTCATTAACAAGTGGGCAACTTTAAAAAATCAAGCATGTCGACTCTGAGAGATCCTGATTTGTTTACCCCAAACTCAAATTAGATATTTTTCATCATAAAAATTGAAATATCTATATCTTTCAAACGAAATTGAAGAAATCTAAACACAGAATAATGATGAAAATTGTACCTAGAGATAGGTTGTCATTCTCTTAATGTTCTCAATGTATTTAGGAAGTGGTACATGAGGACCTAATCCTGAGGGGTGACGATCCAAAGAATCATTTCCACCGAAATATAAAATGATTAAAAAGGCCTGCTGAACTGCATCCTGGGTGAGCCAAAGCAATAAATATATTAGACTGTGAATATCCAACATTTGCATATAGAGCAGTTGCAACACCAATCTCATAAAACCTATAAGGCAAGCATGAATCTCATAAATCATAGGTAGTGTTACTATTTACAACCATTGAATAAATATGTTGACAACATACAATATTTATAAATATATCAAACTCCACGAAATACTATGCAGTAAAAACAAATAATAAAATAACTGTGCTAGAGGTGCACAGTTACATGACAGATCCATTTTTTTTTTAAAGGGGGGTAAACACTTTGACTTGGAGCTATGGACTAGTGAGGCCACAAATGGGGGACCTCATCCCCATGAGATTTGAACCTTGATGGCAAGGATAACAACTCAACAACTTAACCATCACAACATGTCATTATTGGCATGACAGATCCATTTTTACTTATGAACAAAAAGAAACAAATAATAAACAATGCAACATATGTAGTTTTTTTGTAGCATGGTGTTAGTCCTTTCCCATTATCTTTTTTCCAACAGTTTCAACAAATGCGTGCAGTTGTGATTAATCCAGGCAAGACCTATCGTAAATTGCCTAATGAAGATCACACAAATCTGATATATAATTTGATAGCTGTAAGATATGATCCATGAGAGAAATTTAGATTAAAAGATGCACTTTCTAAGACTTCTATAAACTCAAGTTTGAGGATCCATGTAGTATCCATGGAAATATGTTTGTAAAACTACTGTATTGCAACTGGAACAAATTCATAGTAAAAAATTTAGAAAGGAACTTGAAGAACATACTACCCACTCATCTTCATCATGTTGTCCAGATGAACAACTTCAGTAGCCAAATTTTGAGATAAATGACTTTAATTGGCTAAATAACTGAAGATTTACACCTTGAAAAGTACCCCACATCTTCCCTGCACTACTGGTCTGCTATGAAACACAGATGTACTTCCTGTGGGGTGTATATAAGTATGCTCACCAAGTTCACTCTTTGAGTTCGCTCATCAAGTCACCCCACCAAAGTGCCTCATCAAGGTCAATCTTGAGGTTTGCTCATCAAGATTGCTCACCATGTCCCATCTCTAAGTGGCCTTGCTAAGTCGGCTCGCCAACTTGCCCCAGCAAGTTGCCACTTTAAGCCCACTCACCATGTTTAATTTTGAAAATAATGTCTAGTTACCAAAAATTGACATATTATGTCAACGATTAAATGGAAAACAAAGTAAGAAGGTATAGAAAATACCTTTTGTTCTCCTACTGCTTTGATACTATGTAGACCAAAAAATTTAGTGATCAATGTGCTTTCATAAGTATGAACATGATTATAGTAATTTAGCAGCATACGAAGAAGTACCTGTAAAATGGTCATACTAGTAAACAATGAAGAAAAGAAAAACAATAGGATGCTGAAACCCTGTGGAACATTAAGGAAAACTAAGGAATCCCACAATATAAAATTTGTGTACCTTACAACTAGCATTAGTTGGCTACCACACCTAAATGTATAGCTTAAAGGACTTGTTTAGTTACAACTAGCATCTTAAGATACAAAGATGCATCAATTTCCAAGGATGCTGACAAAAATTGCCAAATAAACTAAGAACAATAACTCCCACTTTCTTCAACTAATTGCAAAAATTGCATAGATGAGACTAAATTAGTATGCATGGTGTTTAAAATGTAAATCTCTTGTACACCCAAAACCAAGTGTGGCAAATTCTAAATTTTGTGAATCCAATATGTCTAGGGACAAACACACAAACTCAATAGTATATTTCAATACAGTCTTCTTCAATAATAAGAAATTGACTAAAAATAAATACACATTTTAAAATCATATTGTTTTCATCATTAAAATATTACACATATACATTTTTCATTCTCTTGTTAGTCTAACTCTGAATTTCTTGTTAGCAAAATCAATAAACATTACAAGGCATATCCATATAAATGTAAAATATTGAGCAAGTCGCTAGTCATATGCATGAATATGCAAATAAATATGTGAACCTAATTCCCAATTGCAGATTGAGCATTAAGTCATAATTTTTGTGCACTTTATAGATAATTTCACCCAGTCTCTTACTTTCATTTGGTTGCCATTTATGCCCTCTTTTCACAGCCTTGGAAGGTACATTTATTCTGGATACCTCATGAATCAAAACTCCTTGAACATATTCTCTCTTGATAGTAGATTACATAGGAAAAATTTTGGGATCGCAATTTTTGACACCCTCATCATTATCATCAAATTCCTCACTACTTGAGCTTCTTATCCCATCAAAGGAAAATGTTCTTACTATTCTGGATTCAAGGGTTTTTGAGGATGTTGTTTCAAAGCTAGGGGCATAAGAAGTATTCAAATAAACCTCAAAATTAGACATAGAAGAGCTTCTCTCCTTCCAACAAGATTGCTCATCATCAAAGAGATCATCATGCTGATCCACATTGGAAGGCGAGGATTCCAAAAGGTGGCATAGCCTAGTCTGATTACCACATGTAGGATAAAATGTACCTTTCCCATCTTTGAGCCCCTTACTCCAGGTCCCCATATAACAACTCCCATCTGCCCATTTGTAGACTCCATGGCTATGCTTCAACCCATCAAGCCATTGCCCATCATATTTATCCCCATTGGTCTAACTCATAATCCCCATTTGATCATGGATTTTCACCATATCTTCTAACTTATCATAAAAGGAAACAAGGTTAAGCCTGCTAAGGTTGGCATGAAAATCTAGCTTCTCTTTTTCTTCCTTGAAAATCACTTCTTTGAAGGCATCATAGTATACAATCTTCATCCTCACATATCTGTTTCTATAATCTCTCAGTCTTGCCATGTGTCCCGCTTCCTCCAATTTCACCATTTCTGCCTTTAGCTTATTCATGTTCTCCATGAGCTTTTCCTCCACCTCCCCAGTCACTCTCAAGCAAAGAATGGCCTGGTAAGAAATATAAAGAACAATTCTCAGTACATATTAATTTAACAAACAAATTGTGCATCACAAAGCTTTTCATAGTTAAACTCAGTTTCATATGTACCAATTTACTATGGACTGATGATTTCTACTTATGTATAAATATATTCCAACTATAAGACAATTATTAGGATTCAATTATATAATTTTTGAATCTAATCTATTGATTCATTTACATGAATAAATGATCGACTGTATATAAAAATCTATGACTTTTTAGTTGAATTTATGAACACATTTCTCACGAGTAGCTGTATACAAGAATCTCTCTCATGAGAATGATGGTAGTAGATGGATGCAATAAAAAGACAAATAAAAAGGAAGGCAATAAATGGACAAGTTATTATGGACCAGTTAAGTGGGTTATTATCACTTATTACTTATGAAAAATAGACCAACAAATTTAACTGAAAAACTACATAATTAAATTCTAGTTCTAGAAGTATCATAATTTAACTTGCTGTGAAAAAATATCAAAACTTTACATACTAAACAGATAAAAGTAGTTTTCATTTTAGAAATTATAAAAAATAAATTAAAATATAGATCAAAGTCTAAATGCTAAATCCACCATTCAGTCTTGCAGGTTACATCATGGATCCAATGATAGGCTTCCAAACCTGATTGCTAAGTAATCTGTAGTTCTCTTCAACTGGCTAAATTAACAATTTAACACTAAATTCTATTCTTCTAGACCCAATTCTGCTCTTTTATTGAATCAAGCAAGTGAAAACTAAATTTTATTTAGGAAATTACATTATGAGTACAATGAAGGATAAAAAAGTTCTTAAAAAACCAAGCAAGATGACAAATTAGAGGGTATTTTGAAACTGGCCTCCATCTTTGCTTTTTTGGCTTGCAAATGATTAAAAAGTAAGATGAATAATGTCAAGAAGCTTAATTGAATTCCAAGCCCAAGAGCATCTAGTTGGACTTCCATGGCAGAAGAAGGTGCACCTTGTGATAAGGGAAGCATAGAAAGCCCTTCCAAGTTAACACTACTTGTGTCAGCATGGAAGACTGCATCATACCCAGTGTGATTTGAAATATTAGCCTAATCTTGGGTAGTAAACAAGGAATTCAAGAAGAATGGTTGCAAACACAGAATTCAAGAAATGAATTTCATTGATATGTGTAACATTTTAACTAATGATAAAAAACTCTATAAAATTACCAGAAGTAAAGGAACTTCCTCGATAGGAAGCTCTACTCCAAGATCCCCTTGAGCTACCATAGCCTAAAGAAGAGGAAGGAAGAGACAACTATGAGAATCCTAAACAACATACAAATACCATTAAAAAATCAATACATGCATAGCTTGAATGAGTGTGCCTAAAAATGAAGGTGGCTATGACCATTCGCATGCAAGCAGTGTTTAAATACTTTTCATAAATAAACTAAATGAAAGAAAACATTCAATAATGTCCAAGGGACCACTAACATATAAATATCAAAAAACCTCCAAGGAAGTACTTTCATAAAACTATAAGTTTATACAACTGTATATTGTAGGTAGTAGTAGATAGAAGAAAAGGAATAGAAACATAGGAACAAGGATCCAAGAAATTTTTTATTTTGGAGAATCAAATGGAGCACTAGCATTCAAGATGGATGCTTCTGTAGGATAGAGACTAGGACAGAGACACACAACTTATATTCACCACTATAGGTCACTTGCACAATATCTGGGTGCTCCAACCTTGTATGGGCATCAGAAATGGACACTTGCATTAAAGAATGGTGCCCTTCCCTCTACAAATCACAAAACTAGACACATGTACTAAAGAATGGAGATCCTACAGACTGAGAACACAAACTATTTTGCAGAAACACTACTCCACCACAATTCTACACTCTGAGACTGGTGTCTGGACAAATAGTGGAGCCCTGAATACTAAGAGATGCATGATCATTCACAGTTTAATCAAATTGACATATAAACTGCTATATGGACTCTGGACATCTAGAAAGCTAAATATTTACCTAAATAGGGACAAAAGACAAGGGTGTTGTTGTTTGGGAGACTATCTTGGTCAATCCTCTAGGTGGTATCTTTCAACCTCAACTGAGCCAATTGAATATTTGGGTGTGTGAGATATGCTAGAGACTAGCCAAATACTGTTAAGTGGTGTTTACGAGAGACAAAACAAAAAATCTTGGATACCAAGTTCAAAAGAAGGTAAAAATTAACAAAACAATAAGATCATTGTTTCTTAGCTATTGAAATCTAACTTGTAAGACAATGTTTCTTAGCTTTTAAAACCCAGCTTGTATCCTATGTATTCAAAATCTGGCATCTCATACCCAAACAAAAGGTGACAAGATGGAATCAAAGCTAGAATGAACCTAGAGCTAACCTTAAATTCTTCTCAAGGCAACACTGACAAAAATTATGGCAAATAGAAGATCTTTTCCCATGCATGGTATGATAGCTGCACAAAAATACCCATAGCAATTGCATGCCACAACATCTCTGTTAGGAATTGGAAAAGCACATTTCCTCTCGCAGAAAAATGTTTCTTGATAGTTCAAAACTTCTAAGACCATTGTTGTGAAGCTAAAAGATGGAGAGGACAAAGATAACAAAGGCATAGTTTATGAGATTGAACTAATGTCAAATTTATGAGTTATGACAGTAGAATTTGAAGAGAATGCCATGTTTAAATACATACACTAAAATTTCATAAGCATAAGATACCAACAAGTCTTGCATGGGAATGTACCTAGTACAATCAATTATGAGAAGTTGTGATGACATAAAAATGCCCATTAGAAGCAAACAGTCTCAAAATGAGGAAGATGTCAAGATTTTCACAATTAAGAGTTATGCCATTTTAACCAACTTATGTCGCATTTAGAAAAATCTCCAAAGGCTATATGGCCTCATAGATTTTACTCACATAAGGAAAAAAATCACATTAATTTATTTCATGTGAAAATTATAGCATAAAGAATATATCTGTCCCTCCTTTCAAAGTGTCAATTTAGATATTACTGTCCATATTTAAGTTTTTCTCTCTCATTTCTTGACAGAACCATCTTGAGCTCTATGAGGAAACTACAATCTAAAAACTCAATAGCTAGGAATTAGTCAGGCAGCTAAATGATGGTCTCATTCTAGTTAACTTCACTGAATGATAGACAATCAAAAAAATTGATTTAAAAACATCTTTACTGAAGCTCCTTGCCAACAATTTAAATAAGATTATAACATATTCACAAGTAAAGCTTTTATATTTTGTATTTTACATCAAAGCCGTACAAAAACCATCAAAAACCAACAATGGAAAAGCACCAACATCCAAACAAATACATGCATGACTAAATAGTAAAAAAAGTAGCATGTGCATTTAACTTTCTATATAATATTTGACAAGTATGACTTCACATAATTTATTAACCCCATTCAAAGCAATATCACCAATCATAAAGTAACAACTTATCCAACTAAAACCTCTGATCTAGGGAGACTGTACTTACCCAATCTGATGTAGAAAGAATTGAATGAAGATTTGGTATTGAATCAACACTTTCAATCTTCACAGTCACATGGATATCTGCACCACAACCTTCACATAATTACAAATACAAATGCATTGATATTTTATCACATTTTAAATTCTAATTTAAAATATGAATTAAGGGAACATGCTATATCAAGCCCAATACTGTATGCAAAGGATTATATTACACTGGAAAGTTAAAATTTTGCTTCAAAGGTTTACTTTTAAGGTAATCTTTCAAATCATGCACCACCTTAGCATCTTTAACAAAGGAAACAACATAATAGTCTATGCCATTCTCAACTCCAAATTTAATATCATCCCAATCTTTATCTGCAAAAAAAAAAGACAAGAAATAGATTTTATCAAATACCAAATTAAGCTATCTCAGATGGTGTGTTGGTCAAAACAACTCATCACATATACAAGTAACAAAAAAATACAAATATTACACATATTTCAAGATTGATAAACATATCATTCAATTATATTCTAGGTAACTTCAATCAATCAATATTAGGTACAAAAAAGGGAAATCACAATGAAATCAAAGTCCCTAAGAAAGAAGCAGATTGAGATGTACATGTCAATAAGCAACAAAAATCTAATTTTGTATGCATGCCTGAGAGTTGATAAAATGGTCTTAACCTATAATGGAAGGCAGGGTAGCACTTTTTCCATGCACATTTAAGTGTCATCGTGATTTAAGCTCTCCTCCATCGATTACTTCACAAATTATAGAATCTGATGTTTTTGACTTCACTTGTAGTGACATCATCCCCCCTAGAGAAATTTAGATAACGATAAGAAATAGAAAGCTATGAAAATGTTGTGAATAAAATTAGTAACTCTGTTCTTTTCAGTGAATAAATGAATTTTCAAGCCAGCACAAGAGAACGTACCATCAACAAGTAGTGTGTCTCCTTTCTCTACAACATTCACAAAATTATCATAATTCATGCTTACATAGTCTTCAGAGCCCACTCCTCTTTTGATTGTGAAAGTAAACTCTTGGCCCTTTGTGAGCATGATAGGTTGTGGTAGATCTCCACTTCTGACTTTAGGGCCCTACAATAAAATGATCTTTTAATTTATTGTTTGAGAAAAGGACTAACTCAAAAGACATATCAAAAAGGGGGTTATCTGATAAATTGTACCTAAAACGCAAAAATTGACTATTAATAATGTAGATGTATTTTAATTTAGGATGAAAAAGAAGTGAAACAGATTTCAAATCTACATCTTTTCTGATTGGCTAACAGTGTTGCAATATGAAATTAACCCACATTATGATGTTTTCAAACAGTTACTTCCAGCAACAACCTGTATATAATAAAGGAGTTTCAACACCTATGCAACTCTAGATGAAAGAAAATCTTGTATGCTCTTAAAGATTTCATGTATATTGATAATATTCTCCTATTATAAGATTTCATGCATATTGATAATAATAAACTTAGATATCATTTATAAAACAAACTCTCAAACATTAGCAGTAGAAAATCCTTCCTATTTAAATTACCTGCCAACAAAATAAGCGTCTCACATTGCAGATTAAAGCCTAGAAATAGTTATAGCAAATGCATCGAAATAGATATGAGCCTAGATCAAGATAGCTCAAGTCCATACAAAATGTCTCAATGATTAAGTTTCTATATATAGTTATCTTATTTTAGGGCACCAAAATGGGTTTTATCCCATCACACAAGTAAATGATCTATTAAAAAATCCTAGATTTGTAATTATAAAGCTTTGCTTCGAACAAAATGCCACAATCAAATTGTGAACTAGAGAATAGTGGAAGGCCACATAGGCAATTACTTCCCACAAATACTATGATAAGAAAAGATAATGCTCATGTTGGTCTGATTTTTTGCATATCAAATTTTCTTTGAATCATAAAAACAATCAAATGAGAATCCTCTGGTAAGTCATAGGGTTTTAGGTTTTTGTCTAGTGTATTTTGATACCTTTGAAAGTCTATGAAAAACCCTAGGTTTGGCTTTTAAAATTTACCCTGGTGTGAATTCTTTTTGAAAAAAGGGGCGAAGAACGGATATTCTTCTCCTGCCTGTTTGGACGTCATGGTTGAGTCTTATGAAAAAGGGTTTTAGTCCTACCGTCAGATCTGATTTGAATCCACAGTTGTTGCATACTCGCTATGGCAAGATGCTCATATGTTACGCATAGCGAGATAAAGATCAACAAAAAATTACCTATGATACTTAAAAGTGGAATTCGATGCTATGAAATGTGTTCATAGGATAATCTTATGACCACGTGATACATCCCAGACCTGTCAGTTTCAAGAAGGAATGCATGTGGGAAAAAACTTGCAAGTGGTGTCATCGGAGTTCAAAATTATCCGGTGATTCTCCAAGTCGCTAACGGGAAATACTTGCGATTTGCCGGTGGTGATATAGAAAATGCTGGAATATTGGCTAAATAGCCACGAAAAATGCACCGGCTAAATAGCCTATGCCGTTACCTCCCTTACTTGCATCACCTCCTACAAAATGTACTGCCTTGCACGATTTTGGGCTGTGTTCTTTTAAATAGGCCTGGGGCAGCGTGAGGGTGGGGAAAAATATTTATGGGGCCCTGAGCCCACGTGGTTGGAAGTTGAAAGTTTGTGGTCGTGGGCGGTTAGTGTTAGGGGTTTGGGGTTATAGTGTAAGTTCTAGTTTTAGTATAAGTTAGTTTATATATATATATATATATTTGTTAGTTTTGATTATGTTTTTATTTATATATATATATATATATATATATATATATATATATATATATATATATATAATTTAATTAATATGTGTCTTTTAAAAATTAGTTTAGAATTAAGTTAATTTGTTTTTATTTAAAATTATTTAAAATAGGTTTAAATTAAGATTAGTTTTAAATTTAAATTAGTATTAGATTAGTTTAATTTTAAGTTAGTATAAATTTAATTTAGTTTTTAGTTCTTAATTAAATTTATTGTTTATGATAATTAATTTAGTTTTAGTTTAAAGATAGATTAGTTATTTAAAATAAGTTTAAAATTTAGATTTTAATTGTGAGGTAGTTTAATTTAAATGTTTTAAAACATTGAAAATTTATTGTTTGAAAGTTAAGTTAGTAGTGTTAATGTCTTAATTTTTATTTTTACTTTTTATTAATTTTAGTATGATGAGTTGTTAATGAGTAGTATCAGATTTTAGATAGTTTTAAAAAAATTTAGGTTTTTAGTATGTTTTTTAAATTAGGATATTTGGCAATAGAGTTGTTTGTTTTGTATCAAATAAAGTGTTAGTTTAAATGATGTTAATTAGTATTTTTTTTTAGTGAAATCAAATATAATTGCTTTAAAAGCGTAGTTGTGTTAGTATTATTAAATAGTATCATTGTTAATTTATTTTTTAGGATTGTATCTTATAGACCAAATTCAACATATAATTATCTCTTCTTACACAATAATAAATTTACTTATCTATTTACCTTTATAATATATTTTGACAATTATATAAATATTATTAATTCTTATTTTCAATTAAATTTTATCAAAAAAACTAATAATTAATATAGTGAAGTTGTAAACTTGTAATAAATTAAGTTTTAAATAGGAAATTTTTGAAATAAATTTTCTAAAATTTAATTGATATAAACTCTTGGAGAACTACTATGCTAAATCTATGTGAATAGTTTTTTTAATAAAAAATGATATAATATTTAGTTGAAACTTTAATAAACTTATTTTATACTCTAATTATTAAATTTAATTATTTTTAATTATTTTAAAAATAAATTTATATAATAAACTTCCCTATCTAAAATCTAAACTTCCCAATTTGGCCATCCAAATCAAATCATTGGATTGAAGCTAATACTTGAGATCCATAAATCTTTTTTGGATAAACACATTATTCAGGTATAACCCTTTGACATAAGTGTCAAAAAGGGGGAGTAATAAGATAGGAGGATAAATAAGAAAGGGGGAGCATAATAAGTTTTTTAGTGACATTGACTCCAAGTGATGAATAGATATAGTTTTGGGGGAGACAAAATAAAGGGGGAGTCAAAGACATAAACAAAGTATAGCATATGCATATTTACTTAGCAATAGTATTGATTTGAGATTCAAGATATAATAATCAACTCAAGGGGATTTATAAGATTTTGAGGTATGATAGTAAAGTCAAGTTTTGCAAAATTTTGAAATTTTGAAATTTTGTATTATACCGAGTAAAGATGGTGATTATCTAAGTTATGCTTATAAGTTAAAGATATTCATGCATGACAAAGTGTTTGTTCCACTCATGTCAAAGGGGGAGATTGTTAATCTCAAATTGGTTTTGACACATGAGTGTTTATACACTTAAGTCATTTACAAGATTAGTTCATGTCGAACAAGTAATACATTTGGAGCATAACATGTTAGATAATGCATATCAAGTGAGATTCTTAGTGTATGTTGAGTAAACAGTTGGTGCCAATCCACTCAAGTGTCTAGTAGATAGATGATGTCGAGTGATTCAAGAGTTGAGTAATCAAAGGATGTTGAGTTATTCAGATGTTGAGTTCTGGCATTGAAGTTGTAGTTGATGTTGAGCATCAGGGACTTCTAGTGTCGAGTTATATAGTTTTGACATAGTTATTTGTAATGGCACAAACTCCTATGTAAATTATTTTGGAACCAAATTAAGGATATATTTTGAGATCCTAGATGATAACAATGAATCTTGATTGATTATCCCAATGCAACACATGCAACCAATTAGAAAAAAGAGAAGGATTAAGCAATAGGTGAATCAAAATTGTTGATTCATACCTAACCCTAAGTCACCAAGATCTTCATAAGGAGGGTTAACCCTAATATAGAATGTAAGTAAGGAGATGAGTAGAGAGAGAGTTTTGTGCATGAAAAAAGAGAGTCAAGGTGTGACTAAGGAATTGTGATCTAGAGACATGAATTATAAAATATGTTAGAGGAGAACATAGTAAAGGAGTTAGAGGATAGAAGAGATACATCTAATCAAAGAAGGATCAAGAATACATGCAAAGAGGTGATCTAACATCAAGTAGTAGAGTGCTAACAAAGGATCATTGTTGAGACATTTTAATAGGTGAATCATTTAAATCTCTTAATATAGTAGTCCTAACATGCTGAGATAAATCCTTGAATAGGGTGCTTACTTCATTGTAAGTTGAAGTCCTCTTACTAGGCACACTTCTAATAGGGTCTTGAAATCATTTAATAGGGTAAGATGTAATAGGCTTTGTAAGCCTTTAACAGGGCATACCTTTAACAACATAGATCATATTTCATGATCAAACATTGTAACATTCATTGGATATACTTTATAAATGTAGTAGTGAAGATGTATGGGTGTCATCCCCACCCCAGTTTTACCTTCTCATTAGAGGGTTTTTGGGTAATCATATCTTGTGTCATATGTGTGAATGTTTATTTACTTTCAAGCTATGAATAGTTATGCTTAATTTGGTATTTTAGTTTACATGCATAGATTGTGAGATGGATGTGTAGTGAATGATTTTAAG
Organism: Cupressus sempervirens; assembly: GCA_028749045.1. NCBI lineage: Eukaryota > Viridiplantae > Streptophyta > Pinopsida > Cupressales > Cupressaceae > Cupressus > Cupressus sempervirens. The sequence goes on along the minus strand of CM053784.1, from coordinate 191,345,002 downwards.
GATGAAGTTTTCAAGTATTTTATGGGACTTAGTATTATCATATATTTATTGACAAACCTCCTTGCAGTAAGTCAATTTCATCAAACACAAAACAAAAAAAGTAATGATTCACTTGACCCCATGTCACATGAATTCTGGGAAGGTTGGTGTCAGGTTGGGATTATAGGGACGTTAAGTGGATTAATCTTATTTGTATGGGGAGATGTATAAGTAAAGTAAAATGTAGTAAATAAAAGATTTGGCTTAAATATTGTTATTTTTTAAAGGATATAAGGGTTAATCGCTAGTAGATAGGGAATTAGTGGTAAAATTAGATAAGGGGTGGTAGGAAGTAAAGCAAGATGTAAGGGATAGTTATAGTATAGTTTAGGAATGATTAGTAGAAAATGTTAGGAGTAAGGAACCGTATATCAGATTACTAATAGAGATTATTTTAATTGATTTAATATTCAAATACTATAAGAAAATAAATTAAACTAAGATAATATACATGTTTATATATATAATAAATATATATAATTAATCAATTTACAAAAAAATAAAACACACAAATTATAATATTTATAACTAATCACATAATAAAAAAATGAGTAGCTCAAATTAATATAAAGATAAATTAAAAATCATTTTTATCATTACAATACTAATTATTGCATATTCTCATTATTTAATTGAATTAATTTTATCTTAGATGCTAAATATTTATTATAATTTATAAAAAAATTGAAACTAAAACATGCAACATTACAAAGAGAATAGACTAAATTAATACACAAATCTGCACACTTATTTTGATTCGTCGGAACTTGCCATATCGCTAGTTGGATTGTTGGTTTTTATGTCGGTAGTGATATAGCGACCCACCTGAAGGTCACAGACATAGCGAGGCCCAAGACATGCGATGTCATGTAGAGATTAGAAAATATATATATGTGCCAGCTCAATGAAAGCGATATCATGGACCCACTTCCCGTGTACTACGTACGAAGATTTTTTATTGTGAGATCAAGCCGAGATCAAAGGGTGGCATTGACTAGCTATGAAGAAGTGCTCAAAAGTTAAGTATAGTGAGTTAGCGAGTGTGGCCCACCACTATTGAAGTAAAATTACTGTCCACAAGATCAAGTTTGGATCGACGACGCTCGTTGACTTACTATAAAGAGATGTGCAAAAATTAGGTATAGCGAGTTAATGAGCAATGGACCCACCATCATGTTCTTAAAGGTTATTTCAATTGTCTACCACACGATTAAACTAAGATCAGTGATCATCGCTAGCTCACTGTGGAAAGGTGCTCAAGAATTATGTATAACAAGTTAGCGAGTTGATGACACATGTTCGTAGTCATCCATGGGCCCAGTTTGAAGCCATCCTAGAAGGAAAGGTACAAGTGGAGTTGTTTTATTGGCTTGACTGCCAATGTGTTAAGAAGAAAGCTGAGTCAACTTAGTTGTCATTCCCAGATCGTAGGATTTTTCAAGGATCAACGGCACAAGTTTAAAAAAGAAAGTGCAATGCCACTCTATTTTTTTGTTCGACACATTTATGATAAGTGAAAGCTTCACATTTGGGAGAAATAGAGTATAACACAGAGATTTTCATTAATTCCAGTCCCATGCAAATAGAGATTGCAAAATTTTTGAGCACAAGAGCCTGATTGATTGTGTCGTGTTAAGCCTGGTAAAGATGTGAAACTATTCTTCTGTCATTCGAGAGAAATTTTAGAAGTTCAGAGAAGAACAAGTTTAGCAAGTCAAGTAAGTACTCATATTATAACCTCTATGGCATTCCAATTCTCTCAATACTGTCAAAATGCCTCCTAAGATACCATTCTCTGGGTAAATTAATTATATGGATAGGAATGTCCATGATGATTTATTAGAATTACTCCCAGAATCTACTGTACAGCCTGCACAAGTTAAAAAGTTAATTTCCTTAAACCCTAGGCTTAAAATTGGTGATGGCCTATATGACAAGGGGAACTAGGTTAGGGATGCAAGAACTACTCAAACTAGCCTTATCTTGTTTAAAAAGTGGTTTTCAAAAAAGAAAGTTGTTTTCCCCGCATGCTAATGTTTGGAATTTTGATTTGGGAAAGTTAGTAGTCCCAAGTGTTTTCATGGATTGTGATTTGCTTGAAGCCATTGCTAAGAATTATGACCAAGCCATTAGGGTTTTAAGAAGAAAGGATGGTGTGCCTCTGGCCTCGATTACTCCTGAAGAATTTAGAGAGGTTTTTCATCTAAAACCATTATCAGACTACCATGTGCAAATCAATCTGCTAGAATTAGAGAATGAATATAAAGCAAAGAAGGATGTAATTAGGAGAGGTGCACTAAGGGCACATATTGGTACAATAGGAACTTTTCCAGTAATTATTGTAGCCTCTAGAGAGCCTTTTAAGAAGAGTCTTTTCACTTCTCGGGCTGTAGAGATATACAGGACCTTATGCCGAGTTTTTGGTGAAGATGAGCAAGAATTTATGCCCATTGGTTTCATGTACATGATGGTTCGGATTGCTTCCTTTGGTGTAGATGTTATTTTTGATTTTGCTTCCTTTTTGGCTAAAGAAATTCACATTGGTTTAGTTGGGATTGTGAAGGGCAAGGTGGAAAAAACTTTTGGTCACTACTCTCTATTAATGCATATGTTTTTGTTCAAAGGAGTGACATATTTTGGTAATGAGATGGAACTAAATAGAGAGGAGAATGGGGAAATACTGCCAGTCCAGTTGTGGAGTGCAGATATGACCTGGGATGCAAGTAATGCTAGTTTTGTAAGATTTGATAGATATTTTGCTGCTAAATTGAGATGCCTCATATTGAGTGACAATCCCAAAATCCCTAGGGTACTAATGAGTCTCATCAAGCCTATGGATAACCCCATGACTTGAAAGTTTCACATAATTGGGGAGATATCATCCCCTACCCTGTTTCTACTATTTTTAGAATCTATGGTTTCAAGGGGAACCCTCATGTTTTACCTTACCAAGTTCCTTTGAAGGTGGGAATGGCTGAAGTTTTATGGAAGTTAGGGAGAGTGGAAGAAATGTTTTTGTTGAAAAGAAAATTAGGTCAATTTTCCCTACCTACACAGTGGCCCATCAGTTTGTGATTACAAAAGGGGGATGGATCTTTTTGCATAAAATTTTGGAGCAGTATATGTTGGCTATCTCTCATCTTTGTTTTTGTGATTTTGAGGGATTTTTCAATCAGATGTTGAGGCATAGAATCAAGTTTGGACCGATCAAGCACGATTCTTATTATCTAGAGGATATTATAAGGAATGAATTCTCATTGCAGGAGCAGGAAACTAAAAAGGAAAAATGGAGAGTTTATTCCCGGGTCTTATAATTCATTCATTATTTTGATAATAAATATGATCCTTTGGATAATGCTATTACAGAGGCTGACAAAATAAGTAAGCTCATGAATACCTTCCCTAAAATAATGGAGGTCATGAATGAAAAGAAAAAATTTTTTATTGATTCATATCTTGATAAGGCCAGAGAGGTCATGAGGAGGTTGGCTTTCACTCCAAATGTGAGAACTGATAAAATAATTGTACAAAAGAGGCCCGGATATACTATAATTTAGAATAAAAGGGTTCCTATAGACAAGGGCAAACAAATAATAAGATCTACCAGTATAGCCCAAGAGGAGAGACCTGAAGAGCCTAGTCCTAAGAGGCAAAAGGAAATGATAGAAGAAAGGCCTCAAGATGAGGAATATTCACCCACCTAGTCCCCTTTGAGGATTGGAGAAGAGCAGCTCATTGGTGAATAGGTTGAACAAATGGGATCACAGGAAGATATTTTTATTACTCAAGCAGAATTAGATGAGGGTAACCCTCCAGAACTTCCTCTCCCAAGTTTGGATCTAACAATAGCTTATTATAGAGGCAGGGAGTTGGACCCTATATTAGAGCAGGTAAGTCATCAATTTTTGACTAAAGACAGTTTTGTGAAATCAAAGGCTTTTCAGCAATTTGCATGGAGGACAAACATGAACGTTTTCGAGGAGAAATGTAAAAAGATGAAAACAGAGCATCTAGAAATGGATGAAACTTTCATCCAAAACCAAATTAAAGAAGAAATGATGCAGGAATTGCAAAATATAAGCCCTGAGGAGGGGAGGAAAATGATAAAGGCATCTAACATTTTATTATTTCCCAATTGGGATATTGCAGATGCATTAATTTTCAATTCTCTTTCAAGTAGAGTGGAGTTGCAAGACCCAAATAGAAGAGACTTCCAAGGCACTTCATTCATTGAAGATCAAGCTGCATTGGTCAGTTGGTCGTTGAGAAAGGGATCTAGAGCCACACCATCACAATCATATGAGTTTGGGTTGATGGGAAATATACTTGTACGAAGGGTTGCTGACACTTCACATGTACAAGCAGCATATTGGAATGTGGATTCTTCTAAGTTTGTGTTGGCCACTGCTAAGAAGGAGGAACATGTTATGTCTGAGTTATAGAATAAATATGATACACTTCTTGAGGCCTATAATAGGGAGGTAAAAAGGAGAATTGAACTTGAAAACAAGGCAATGGGGAAATCCACAAGGCTAAGAATAACATACCCCCGTCCTCCAATGGAACCTTTTAAATCCACCCTCCTTGTAGAGATACCAGACACACCTCAAAGGCCTGAATATTATATAGCTAAGGAATTTGAAGAAGAGAAGAGGAAACTATGGGCCTTACATGTAGAGTTAAATACGCAGTATGAGGATAAGCTTAGAAAGGCTCTAATGTATTTAGTGGACAAAATTGAGTGGCCCTTATTCTTTGATCAGTTGGTAAAAGTAATAGATATATGGGAGGAATTGAAAACTCATGATGATACCCTGAAGCCTATTGTTAATAAATGGGGAAGAAGGGAAAAGGAAATCACCCTTTTATGTTATTCAGTTATAAAGTCTTCCAATGACCATGTTGAAAAATTGTATGATATTGCTAATGACCTGTCAGATTTTGATAACAGGAGAGTTGCTCTTCAACTAAAAATTGTTTCTTATTTGAACAAGTACAAGAATAAGAAATTTGATCTATTTCCTTATGCCTTGCATAGAAAGAAGAAATTGAAAAATAAGGAAGAGTGGAGTAAAGAATTGGATGACCTTTTTTGCACAAGGATAAATAAAGTTATTAATGAAAAGGGGCATACTTGGTGGGCCACCACGACAGAGGAATTGGTTAAAGTCCAATTATTTTTTGATTCTTTGAAGCAAGAATTTGTTGATTTTGAAAAGGAGGTTGGTTATATTTTTAAAAATAAAAATGATATCCTACAGTTCAGCTGGCCGGATGATATACAATTTGACACTTGGATGGCAGATCTTTTGTTGGACAAGCAGTTAGAGGAGGACAGTTCAGATGATGATGAGAAACAAGAAGGCAAGGTGTAGGTTATTGACACCTCTACACCAGAACTAAAAAAAGAAGGGGAAAAGGTAATAATGCCTACTCAGGGTGAAAGTAGTGAGAACCCACAGGAGAAAACTGATTTGGAGGTATCACAAGATCATCCTTCTTTGGCCGGCTTGGTAGCCATGTATTTTGAAGAGCCAAAATAATGAGAGACAAATTAGAAGTTGATGATTCACAATAGAAACTAGAATGGGCCTACCTAAAGGAATAGCTGATATGCCTGGCATTCTGTTGTGATTGTTTTTGTCTTTTGTATGATGCTTTGTTCCTTAGACACTTGTCAGATCACAATTGCCCTTTGCTTGTTGCAACTCATGCTATATAAATGAGTTTTTAAGGCATTGTGATGGTCCGAGACTTGTGCAATTTTTTGTTTCTTTCAAGAAGAGTACATATTCAGTCGGTCCAATAGTATGTAGAGGTTTTGAGTTTGCTTCCATTTTACTATCTAATAAGAAAATTGAAATGATAGAAATGGCAATCTATTCTAGGCATTCAATTGGTTTTCTATTGGTTATTGTATTAGTCATTTGAAAAGGATAATACAAAGGGGTATATACACTATATCTGTGTCATCAATTTCTGTCTCCAGTTTATGGGTTTTTTTACTTTGAAGTCATTTAAATAAGGTTTATTTGGCTAAATGCAGTCTGGATGGGTTGTATGCTGGTTTTATTGTTGCTTTTAATTCAAGCAATTATATAAATGCTTCAATAAATCAGTAGGGTTTATGAGTTCATAAAAGGGATATTGCATAAGAATGGAGATGGGTGATTGTAGTTGATTAATTCTTATAAAATTTATTTAAATTAGATCTCCCTCCAATAGTCAATTTCTTGCCCAATGGATAAGGCACTGGTCCTATAAATCAGAAGTAAACAAGGATGAATTTCGCTGCTACATATCAAATCATTTTACAAAATCAAAATTATTTTCAATCCTATTCAAGACTTATAAATGCTGGTCTCAACTCATTTATATCTAATTCTTGAGTCTTAGGTAGCTACTATTTCCAGGAATATTTGTAAATTTTAGGAGAATTATGACTAGATTTGCTAATAAGGGATGTCTATAAGTTTGAGAACATTGAAGAATTGAAGTGAGCTGTTTATGTATGTGAGGGTAACAGATGAGAATCAGAATAAAACTAAGATAATTTCATACATAGTTGCATTAGAATTATCCCTAGGTATACCTGCCTTGGTTTAGCAGAGCCAGAAGAGTAGGAAACCATCATTTGGTTTTGTTGAAGTTGGGTTATAGTGCTTCATTCATATAGCTGATATTGGGAATTGGCTAATCCCTAGATTGTGTGAGTCATTTCACTATGATATTAAGAATTTTGTTGCTATATATATATATGGATCTTTTGGCACTATTACTAAAATCGTTTACCTTCTAGGTAAGAACATAAGTTTGTTTCAATATACAAATCTTCAAAAGGAATTTCATATCATAAAAAATAAAAAAGTAACTAGAAATAAATTAAATTGCAATGCACTAGGAATAAAATAACACATAATGAATACTAAACCTCAATTGAACAAAAGACTATATAGTGGCTTCAATAAAACTGATGCTACACCTAAACCATCACTTGTAGCAAGCTACTTGAAGATATGTAGTACAAACCATCCTAGAGAACAAACTCTAATTTTTAAAAACTTTCACTTTTACTGGGTGAAGTTTTACTTTTTGCCTTGGAAAAGTCAACTAGGTCTTCAAATAGCTTATCTTCAGGTTTAACTTGTTTGTTGGAAGTTAAAGATTGTTGTGGATATGCATCATTGTAATTTCCATCATGAATGGAGATGGAAGCCAATTTTCCTGACTAGATTCTTATAATGAATAAATGAGAGCACTTCAATTTCATTTTTGAATTCTACTGCATTGTGCACTTGTAAGGATCCTTTCTTGTTCCTCTTTGTGCCCACCACTTAGCCCACATTATTGAGTGTCCTATACAAGAAAGTCTTATAGCAAGCAATTTAGCCAAGATTCTTCGAGTTGTTCCACTATAAGATATGATTAAATCATGAACTAATTGCCTATTATTTAAGAAAATGAGAAACACTATAAGAAACTTTGTAGTGCTGCAATAATAGCCAAATCACCAAAGTAGGCATGCTTTTTGGATCATATTCTCTCTCAAACATAGATGTAACATGCATTTTGGTTGCAGGTGATTTCTAGGAGCTTGGGGTTCACTATCATTTCCAACACCTTCGACTAAAATTTTTGAACAAGTCAAAAGTTGTTCCACTATAATGATTAATAATAAAATTTATCATTATTGAAGTCAAAATTTTATCATTAGCAAAAATGGTAGATAATTTTGTTCATGGTCTCAAGGAAAACAAAGACTGCTTGACAATAGCAAGAAACAACACAGATGACTTAGAAATAATCTATCACAATGAAAGACATATTTTTCCCATCATAACACTAACAGTGCTCTACTGTCTCATTTTTGGTAACAGAGACACTCCCCAAACATGAAGGATTCACCCCCCAAACATCTTCAAACATGAAATGATCCACTATCTATTAGATTGGTGTCTAATCCAGGCTAAACCTCCATCAGCAATTACCATCCAGCACTGCACTTACACGAATTTTTCCCACTCTCCTACATTTGGTTAATATAGTACAAATAAATTATCACAACCTCATTTTCTCCCACCAATAATAATGACTACAGGTGGTAGGAGAGAATCTACATTGGAAACTTTAGAATAAGTACAGTTGACTATGCCTAACCAGTCACTGGTTTGAATGCACCAGTCTATTATTCCTTACTCAACCCACAATGAAAATTAAAAGAATGCATGGACAAGATAACAAAAATAATAAAATGTTCTCACATTAAATATTAGTCAAAATGCATTTGATACATCATAGGAAATCAATGTTCCATGGGATAGATACTGAATTTCAGAGAATAGGATTATTTTATTGATTAAATTTTTTTCACAATGCCTTGTCTCACCACACCAACTCTACTTCTCCCCCAAACACTCAACAAATACCTTCTAAATAACCAAACAACAGTAAACAACCAGTGATGTCTAACTATCTGAATGTTACCAGTTAGTTATAAACTAAAATTTGTTGTCTAAGTTGACACAAAGTGTCAAATTTGACAACTTACAATCATATATGCATTTCATATATTTCACTAACCTTTTCAAAGGTTTTATAACTTCACTAACCCTTCCAAAGACACCTAAAACCTTTACAAGCTATAGTAGGCCTAAAGACACCTAAAACCCTTACAAGCTTTTCTTTGCATTTTTTCTACATTTGATACTTTTCTTATAGGTGGACATGTCTATCACAAACATCCAACATGTCTGTCCTTAGACTTCATGGCAAAAACCCTACAAACAACACAAAAAAATAAGGACATGAACCATCCAAACATCTCTAATAGCTTGTGGATATCCCAAAGATGCATAAGTGCATGACTTGTGAAAACCAAAAAGATAAGACTAACTTGTATAACAAGTGAATAACCAAAATGATTTTATGTCTATGTTATATTTGACAATGATAATGATATTTGGATTCAAGTATGAGGAAATTTGTATCAATCAATTCATTAAATATCATTTGAATACAAAGAAAGTTTTAAGAGATTCAAGAGCATAATTATAAGCCAAATTTGTGGAAGACCTAAATCAAACCTAAGTGAACAGACATGTGAAGGCTTATTTTGAATATGATGAGTAGATCTAAGGCATAATTTTTATGGAGGTATATTTCAAGTTTAGAGAATTTATTGAAAAACACTATTTCAAATCTTGGTAGATTATTCATAAGTACAAGGCAGATTTGTTGAAGACCTCGAAGGATATCTAAGGAAAATCTACCTACATTATAAACACTTTGCATTTCAAAGGTCAATTCCTTCTGATTTACAGGATTTGAGGTTGGTGTCTCTTGCTAATTGAGTCTACACATTTGTTTGAAGTTATATACATACATACATATATGTGTGTGTGTGTGTGTACATACACACACAATTCACCTACAAGGATTTCCATGCTAAATAGTATATGCATCTTGTCTTCTTTTGTTAGACATCAACTATGTGAATGCTTTCTACATTGCTTTTAGTTGACTAAATATATATAATAAAATATGCAGGTTTCTATGTCAAACTAACTCTAATGTGGACAAATATCTAATAATTGGGATTTAAACTAAGCAAGAACTATCTGTTCAAGGAACCAAAAGATGACTGAAATGAGACTATTACAAGCGAAAAAACTTCAATCTCATTAAAGAGAATTGGGATGTGTGTTTGAAGACTTAACAAATTTGAGCTTCACTTGGTTTCAAGAATACTATAATATTCTCTACTTAACAAGGCCAACCACGTGAAGGTGGAAACTCATCTGGCCTCACCCCCCTCCCACTAACACCAATCTAAAGTACCCATTATCATTTAATTACATACTTCATTCATTCATTCATCCATTTATGAACTATAACATTCAATCAATACAATCACACAACATTCATTAATATGATATAAAATTCATTAATACACAATACTAATAAAAACTTCATTAACACATAATAGTATTCATTAACATAAACTAAAAATTGCTATTAATATGCATCATTCATACAAAATTACTTAAAACAAAGTTCTTTCATTATCCAACAAGGTTTATCAAAGAAGATTTTTAAAACATCATTTCTTTTTTTTGTTTTTCTGAGCTCTCTTAAGAAAAGCACTCATAGGAGCATCCATATCTGCTTCATTCTCCTCCTCTTCTGGCACATGTAATTTCAAATTATGATGGATCCTTCTTTTTGGAGGAGCAAGAGGTTGCTGCACTAAAGGGGGCTCTGTTGCAAGAACAAGTGAATGAGATAAATTGGCATACTCTTTTTCTTTTTCTAACTGTTACAAGTTTGTAATTAAGTACGAGTACAACATAAAATGCATTTTTCTTACTTGATAATGCCACATCATCTACATTAACATTTTGATCTGCCACTGCATCAACATGTTGAACACTTGGAACATGGTTCACTACTTCAGCATGATGTTCAACATGCTCTGAAATATTCAAAAAAAAGGATACACGTCAAATTCCAATTGAAGATGTTAAATTGTATTCATAATTGCATAATTAATTTCCAATAGCAAATTAATACCTCCACCACTATAATGCACATCATGGCCTTCGTCAGGAGCAGGTTTTGTGGTAGGATATGAAGGTTGTAGTAAAATGTTATGCACATTGTTATGTAGTCAATTTATGTTTAAAACTAATACCAAAAAAGAATCTTCTCAACTATTTAATTTCATTTAATTTTCATCTAACCAATTTACCTAAGAGATATTATTTGGTGCACTGGATTGTTGGGCAAGGCTTATAGATTCTTCACGTAGGCATGCAACCACAACTTTATAGCCTTCCTTCAAGGAAATTTTTCTATCTTCATCCATGACCTCCACATTGAAATCTATGCCCTATGTTTTTTGCTTGATAACGTCAATTTTCCATGTATGGTTTCATTAAACAAAATTGCTTGCAACATTATATTAAAAAAAAATACAAAATTCATTGCTCTACTTACAACTTGAGACTGCAGATTCATATAGCCACCAGAGCCAAGTTTGTGTTGGCCAACCTTTTCTATTCTCTCTTTTGTAGCCACAGATGTGTCCTGCAATCTATGAACAATTTTAAACATCTTATATTATATATTTACAAATATCAATAATTAGTGCATGATTACAATGTACTTAATACTATAATGACATACCTCTTTTTGCCCTGTGCTGCTTCATTATCTCTATCTTCACATAGCCTTTTCTCCTTTGCATCTTCTATTATTTCATTCCACTCCATCGGTGGAATCATAGGAGGATGATCATACTTTGGGTTATCCTTAAGAGACCTTCTATATTGATCCCTCATAGTCTTTATATGCTTTGCTGCTCTTTTTAGAAGTAGGCCAGTGTCCTAAATTTCTCCTCAATGGATGCAATCAACTAATTTTTTAATTCCACAGCTTGTAAATTCCACCTTTTTAAAAACAAATAGATTATTAGATTAATAACTTTAATATAGTACAATAAATAGAAGAAAACAAAAATTATGTAGCAATGATATGAAACTACGTACCTTTTACGTATGGTGGGTCGAAATATTCTCAATGTCATATGAAAAAGATGTTCAAAGAAAGCATTATTACCTACAAAAACATAAAGGATTTATCAGTCCAAAATGAGTAATGTAAAAGTAAATTAAATTTACACTTTAAATAATATCAATTTTAAAGCACCTGGAAGCTTTCGTTCTCTTAATGGAAACATAGCTTTCTTATTCAACAATAATGTCCCTCCATACGAACTAGTACTAATCACACGAACTGCTCCAGGAAATGGATTAGCTTCAGTAGTACTGCTCTTTGTTGCTCTATCAACTGAAACATCATATAATTAAATAAAAATTTTAGTACTACTCTCTGTTGGTCTATCTCCTTGCCTATGCCCATGTCTCTCTATGTGTGGCTATATATATATATATATATATATATATATATATATATATATATATATATATATATATATGTATGTATGTATGTATGTATGTATGTATGTATGTATGTATGTATGTATGTATGTATGTATGTATGTATGTATGTATGTGTGTATGTATGTATGTATGTATGTATGTATGTATGTATGTATGCGTGGTGTGTGTATGCATGTGTTTGTGTGTATGCAAGCTTATGTAGACATCATTTAAGCACTAATATGCTACTTCATTGTTCATCAACTTGTAGAAATACATTACAAAATATAACACATTACAAAATATAGAAAAACAAGGTTTTACCAATTCTATTGGGCATAGACAATGATGTTTGCATGGTCCTTCTTGCCGATAATGCAGCAGATAATAGTGGACCGCCAACTGAAGGAGGAGTCCACACTTCATCATGAGTTGAAGAATAGAATATTGTTAGCAAAGACATTTGCAATGGATAAATATCAAATGGGATACTAGCGAGAAACATCCACAAAAAAAAATAGGCAAGTGTTATAATATTGATCAAAACAAACAAAGTGTTACTTACACGAAGGTACTTTGCAACAATCCTGACCATGTTCACCATGTGACCTCGCAACTGGCACATATGTCTATACAAGAACACATAAAATTAAAGATCATGATCCATAAGATACTATAAAAGATTAATATCTATTGAACTTCTATTACTGCATACTTTCAAAGATTGGATTCTGCGGTCCAATTCTATTCTCAATGCCTCTTTCTCCTCACTTCTGTCACCCTTAATGATAATTCTAACAAGCTCATTAGTGTATCTTTTCATAATTCATTAGGTGATGAATACAGGGTCAGTACTAAGGCCAATGTCATGTAGATATGATGCCTATATTTCAGATTGCATTTGATTAGCGATCATTGTAGCTTTTTCCTATCATTTGTGACATCAAATATTCGTATACTTTCATCAAAATAACTCCAAAGCCATAAAGAAAAGAATATAATAATAGGACATTTGTTTCTATATTAACATTAAAATTTATAATAATTAATGTTTACCTCTATTGAAGGTGTCTGAGATGGTGCATCCATATCGCCTTGTGAAATAAATTAGTAAGTCTTAGAAATCAGCAGCGAAATTAAAGTAATAGACTTACCAAAAAAAATGTTAATAATAAAGTAGATTGTATATGTAAATCATTTTTCTTAAGTTAAAAATTTAGTGTAACTAATGTTTATATCTAAAAAAATATTTGACATGTTCTACTTAATGTTTATATGTGCACATATGGTTTGGAAAGAAATATTTGGTCATACAAGACCCTATCATAGTTGACATTGATCATATCTGAAGATTTCATTGATCGTCATGATCTTCATCCATGTCATCATCATCATCATCATCAAACTTGTCACTTTGATCATCGTCATCACCACCACCATCTTCATCACCATCATCATCCTCTTGATCACTATCATCATCATGACCATCATCACCATAATCATCACCATCTTCATCACCATGATCATGATTGTCATCAGCATCATCATCATCATTATCACCATTATCGTTAGCATGACCAAAATCATCACCATCTTCTTCTTCTTCATCACTAGGTAACTGTCGTTCCTGATAATCATTTACTTCCTCTTGTGCTTCTTCAATATCTTCTTCTTCGATCACATTATACTTTACTAGCCTTCCTCTTGGTTCATGTCTAACAACAAATGACCAACCTGGTTTGTCTAGAACATCAAATTAAAACACTTGCTCGCATTGACTTGGAAGAACATAGGGCTCATCTCCAACTGGCTCAAATGACCTTGTATTAATCATAGTAAATCCACTGTCGTGTTCAATAACAGTCCTATCGGGATCATTTCGATTTAGTTGTAACCTAAACCATTTGACAACAAATAGAACTATTTTGAATGAATCAAAGTTGCACTCAAGTATATCATCCAAAATGCCATAGTATCGATTTTCAGATTGTTGAGGATGTATGTCAATTCTAGATGAAATATTGGTGACCGCAATGACAACACTTATCCCAAAATCACACATTTTCTTCATTTCATCTAACTTTTTGTGCAGAATTTATAGCTATGGTAGTACATAGCTTTGTGATGTTTGACTTAAAATTATTCAAACATGTCAAGAATCTTCTCATTGATCTGTGAGTTGATATTAAACTTATGTCTCATGATTAGTAATCTTATGCATACCTTTGTATCTGTTAAGCCATTTATCAGATCAAGTACCATTGGCATAACATTGGGATCTCCATTACGATGAACTTCTTTAACCAACAATGCAACACCATCACATCTTAACAAGCGACCATTTTCTTGAGACTGTTCAATCCACACTTTCATCCAATCAAGATTGTTTGCAATGTACAAGTGTAGTGCATCCCACTCATGACCAACTATAAAGAAGACAATTACACTAGTTATAAGTTGATGATGAATAAGAATTGTTAAATTACAAAAAAAAACTTATAATTACCTATCACCCTCCTCAATCTACCTTTTCCTGTCAAGTACTCCCCTTTGTATTTGTCATTACAGTTGGGATCCCAAATGCGATCTACATGGATACCTACTTTAAACTTTGGAAGATATTTGCTGATATACACCATGGTCTGGTATATCATATATCCCTCTATCATAGAACCCTCAGGACATGCTCTTTGTCAAACCAAGCCCTTCATAAATTTCAAGTGCCTCTCAACCATCCACATTGATCTAGCTTGTACAGGTCCACACAATTCAATCTCCTCAACTTGATGTATGATTAGTGTTCTTGAGCATTGAAAAACGTTTGAAGTAAACACTTTTGCATTTCAAACATAAGCTGTGAAATTTTTTTCTTCCAATATTTTATATCTTTTTTATCAATTTCTTTAGATGATAACCACCCAAAAGAGATTCAACACACAAAAACACATAGAGGAGATTTCAAATAGAATTATACAATAGATTTCAAATAAAAAGCTACAAATCTAAGAAAAAACACTCTTCTAACCTCATGTATTTTCCAAGATCATGTATAACTTGTTTAATACTATTTTCAAACTGTTGTGGAAGGGATATAGGTAGGTTGAACTGCAATCATTAAAAAATGATCATTTCAATATATTATTAAATAATGCAACTGGTACTACATTCAATCTTACAAATATACTGTAAATAGAAAACATGACTTACCTTGAGGAAGGTATGCCAATCATGTGTCTTCAACCCTAGCCCAAAATCACCTTTCTTTGATAGAAGAGTGCTTATATTTGCAGCAAATCCTGTTGGAAATTTTGTTTTTTTTATGACTTGTTTTAATGCATCACTTTGTTGCTCCATTAATAACCAAGAAAGGAAACTTGTATTTATGCAGTCTCCATTCCTATTTGATTCAATGAAAAATTTTAGTGCATGATTAGATTCATGAATGGCAGTACAAATTTTAGCAATTTATTCTCTATCATGCCTTCCATCCAACATTTTCCATAGTGTCTGTTACATTCTTTCCAATATGCATAGCATCAAACAAATGCGCGATTGTGAGATCCTTGTAGTATGGTAACCTACTAAATTGAGTAGGATAACTTTTCATTACTCTAGGAAGTTGGTCGTTGATGCCTTGACGACCTTCACGAGCATTAGTTACAACATTAGTAAATATAAAACAATATCGAAATACAAATTGTAAACTTCGGACGACCAGTTGGACATTAACTCGATAATTTAGTCAATTGTATTCCAACTTCCATAAATGAGGTGTCATTTGTAGGGCCCATTTGCTGTTGCACCAAAAGCCATGACTGTTAGTGAACATGGAACACCACATAATTAACCACCTGTGGGCAGGGGAGCGCGTCGCATCACCCAACAATCTCCCCCTCGATGCGCATACCAGGTGCTTACGTGGGTCGGGAAGGCACCGGGGAGATTTGAACCCATGACCAAGCCAAAACCAGGCTCTGATACCAATTGTAGGGCCCATTTTCCGTTGCACCAAAAGCCATGACTGTTAGTGAACATGGAACACCACATAATTAACCACCTGTGGGCAGGGGAGCGCGTCGCATCACCCAACATCATTCTTCATGGCCTTGATGATGTCTTTTCTTTCCCATTGAAAAGATATTTTTTGGCAATTCGATACTTATGATTATGGTGGAGAAAGTGTCTAAACTCATCAAACACCTGCTTTCCTAAACTTCTCGAATGACAACATTTCATCTTTGGACCACAAACTGGACGTGCAAATTTTCTTTTTGTCTAAAAACCTAAAAGATCATGTATAATTGGATCATGTACAATGATCACATGCAACTTAAGCATTCGATAGTAATGTGTAACCACTATAACATACCAAAAATATATAATCTTAACAATATAACATACTGCAAAAATGAGTTAGCCCAGGGGCATCATGTATTGTGATGCCATTCCATAGCTTCAACAACTCATCAATTAGGGGCTCAATATACATGTTCATATCTTTAACTTGGTATTTACCTAGCAATTGAATGAACATAAACATTACGTAATTATTATAACCATTTTCATGCACTATTTATAAATTAATTTAGATAACTATAAAATAAAAAAATACCTAGCACAATCATTGACAACATTATGTGCTCCCTCTTTATAGACATCCAAGGAGGAATGTTATTGTTAATAACAAAAATAGGCCATACTGAGTAAACAGATCTCATATCTCCATATGGATTGACACCATTCGCCACCAATGAAAGTTTTAGATTACAAGGTTCTTCTTTAAAGTGTGGCCATGTTTCTTCTATCTCTTTAAATGCAGAACCATCGATAGCCATTCGCATAATGTCATCCTGACTTTTATTGTGTGCATTGTAATCCATAAATTGTGCCAAGCTAGTGCACCCACCTGAATAACCATTCAAGACATGAAATAATGGGAATGTACCGAAGAACCTTGTGAGGCACTTTTTTTGTTATTTGATCTAACCGATATCTACTAACATGACAATCAGGGCATTCTGTTGCAAATTCATATTGTTTATGATATAGAATGTGATCATTGAGACATGCATGTATTGTCTAATACTTCATTCCAATCTGATCCATAATGTTAGATAATTCTCGATACGAACGAGGCAAAATGTTTGATGGTGGTAACAAAAACTCATTAATCAACCTACAACAACAAATATGCATTGTTAATATAATGAATAGTAATTGTATGCTAACATTGAAGATGAAAAAAATGACGTACCTTAGCATACATGACATTGCTACATTGGATATACTATTCATAACCTTTAAGTTCACTAACAACACTATAGCCGACAGTAGAGTTGTTTGGGAGCCTTCGTATAAGGGCTTGTGTGCCTTCTCAAGTAAAGGTATATCAAGACCATCTTCATCATTATTATCAAATTTGCTAGTACCATCATTGTGAGCCTCTTCATCACTTGCCTCAATACCATCTTCTTCAATCATGTCCTCTGGCACATTATCATCTTCTTCCATTGGAGTGTTTTCCTCAGCTTGAATATTCACACCTCCATGTTCCTATAGTAGGAAATCCACATTCAACAATGGACGAAAATCATGGCCCCCTTCAATATGACCATATTGCCTACAATGACTCTAGGCTGTTGTGATTAGAATTCTTTGATTCTTTAAGCCCTTACACTTTTTGCAAGGACAATAACATTTATCAGGTTTTCTTCATAACTAAGCCCACAATGCAGCCATTTTCTCATTATTTTGTTCTAAGTTCATATTGTTAGGCATGGTCTTTCTTCACAGGAAAATATACCTACAAATAAATTGGACATGTTGTGATTAATGTTTATATCTGCACATATGGTTTTTGTTAATTAATATTTTCAAATGTAACTAAAATGATTACAAACATATCAAAAAGGACTTTCATAGGGTCTTATTATATCAACTATTCTAACATGGTCATGTTGGTTATCTTGAGACGTTAATGTCTTCTCATGCCTTCAACCTTGACCTTGATGCTCCTACATCATTCTCTCAAGGATCAAGGAAAGTTGGATCATCATGGAATTGAGTAGGTAGACCTTCTAGGAAGTTGCAATACTTCAACCTTGTAAGTGTCACGTCAATGCAATGGGTACTAAATAAACAATTTAAGTTGATGAGAAATAGTTGTTATGAATTCAAATTGTAAGCGTCACCTCAATGGATTGGGTATTAAACAAACAATTCAAGCTGATGAGTATGGTTTTTTATGAACCACAACTCATGAAATATGCATTAAGTCCATACCTCTTGTTTACAATGAGTATGGGTTTTTTTTCTAAGCACATACCTATTTTTTACAGTCAATAAGTTTTTATATCCTCTAAGAAATTTATTATGTCAAATCAATATACCCAACATCTAGCAGGTAAATGTGCAATACAATTTGTGTGCTATTCACATTAAATTGTACAAAAATGATCCCTCAATTGAGGAAAAAGTATCTTTTAATGAGTACATCAGATATGTTGGTTTGATTTTTTGCGAATCAAATTTTCTTAGGATCATAAAAAAAATCAAATGAGAAGTTTCTGATAAGTCATAGAGCTTTGGGTTTTTGCATAGTATATTTTGATACCTTTGAAAAATCTGTGAAAAGCCTTAGGTTTGTCCTTTTAATTTTTTCCTAGCACAAAAATTTAAAAAAGAAAAGAAAAAAAAAACAACAAGGAGTGAATATTCTTTTCCTGCCTGCTTGATCACCGTTGTTAAGTCTTTTGAAAAAGGGGTTTTAATCTTGCTGTCTGATCTAATTTGAATCTACAGTTGTCACATGTTTGCTATGGCAAGATGCTCGTATGTTATGCATAGCAAGGTAGCGACCATCAGAGAATTATGTGTGATATTGAAAAGTGGAGTCCAGTGCCACAAAATGTGTTGGTAGGAAGATCTATTGAACATGTACTATGTCCCAGACTAGTCAGTTTCAAGAAGAAAGGCACATGGAAATATTTTCAAGTGGTGTCACCAGAGTTTAATTCTATCCAGCAATTCGCCAAGTTGCTAATTGAAAACACTTGTGACTTGCCAGTGGCGATATAGAGAATGCCCAGATTTTCCAAAGACGATGTCTTTCTGAGATCAAAAGTAATTTTTAGGATCCCAAGGAAGATATCTTGCACATTTCACTTTTGTCCCTCTTCAAGTTATTATCTTTTGTAGTTTCTTTTTTCGGGAATTGTTTTTAAAGTGCTTACCGAAACTCACCATATCGCTAGTCAGATTTGTGGTTTTTATGCCAATAGTGATGTAGCGATTGCTCAGAAAATGGTAATGTAACTGAAAAATCCTCAAAGGTGGGCCCTGAATGAGTGACGTGATAAGGTTGAGATGTGTAGATCAAATTACATGGTGGCATCCTATTGAAATATCTTTGAGCCGAAAAAATTTTATTCATCAGAGCTTGCCATGTCACTAGCTGGATTATTTTTTTTTTTTCTGGTAGCGACATAGCGACCCACTTGAAAGTCATAAACATGGAGAGGCCCAAGACATGTGATGTCATTAAGAGATTTAAAAATATATATATGTACCAACGTGTTGAGCCAGCTCAACAACAACGGTATCATGGACCTACTTCCCGTGTATAAAGTACAAAGATTTTTGATCATGAGATCGAGCCAGGATCAAAGGCCATCATTAGCTCGCTATGAAGAAGTGCTTGGAAGTTATGTATAGTGAGTTGGTGAGTGGTGGCCCACCACTATTGCAGTAAATTGCTAACCACAAGATCAAATCTAGATCGACGACACTCATTAACTCGCTATGAGGAGATGTGTAATAAATAAGTATAGCAATTTAACGAGCAAGGGACCCACCATTGTGTTCTTCAAGGTTGTTTCAATTATCTGCCACACGATTAAAGTAAGATTAGTGGTTATCGCTAGCTCGTTGTGGAAAGGTGTTGGAGAGTTATGTATAACGAGTTAGCGAGTTGATGACATGTGTCCATGGTCATTCATGGGCCTAGTTTGAAGCACCAACCTTGAAGGAAAGTTACAGATGGAGGTATTTCATTGGTTTGACTGCCAATGTGTTAAGAAGAAATTTGAGTCAATGTAGTTGTCATTCCCAGGTCATAGGATTTTTCATGGATCAACTGCACAAGTTTAAAAAAGGAAATGCGACACCACTCTATTTTTTTGTCCTACACATTTATGATAAATGAAAGCTTTGTGTGTTAAAAAAATAGAGTCTAATATAGGAGATTTTCATTAGTTCCAGTCCCATGCAAACAAAGATTGCAGATTTTTTGAGCATAAGAGACTATTGATTTCATCATGTTAAGCTTGGTAAGAACGTGAAAACTATTCCTCTGTTGTTCGAGATCAATTACAAAGGTTCAGAGAAGAACAAGTTTAGCAAGTCAAGTAAGTACTCATACTATAACCTCTGTGGCATTCCAGTTCTCTCAATACTGTCAAAATGCCTTCTAAGAAGCCATTTTCTAGGAAAATTAACTATATGGATAGGAATGTCCATGATGATTTATTAGAATTACTCCCAGAGTCTACTATAGAGCCTGCACAAGTTTAAAAATTGATTTCCTTAAACCCTAGGCTTAAAATTGCGGATGGCCTATATGACAAGGGGAATTGGGTAAGGGATGCAACAACTACTCAAACTGGTCTTATCCTATTTAAAAAGTGGTTTTTAGAAAGGAAGTTGTTTGTCCCACATGCTAATGTCTAGAATTTTGACTTGGGAAAGTTAGTAGTCCCAATTGTTTTCATGGGTTATGATTTTCTTGAAGCCATTGCTAAGAATTATGACCAAGCCAGTAGGGTTGTAAGAAGAAAGGATGGTGTGCCTTTGGTCTCAATTACTCTTGAAGAAATTAGAGAGGTTTTCACCTGGAACCATTATCAGATTACCATGTGCAAATCAATTTGCTAGAATTAGAGAATGAATATAAAGCAAAGAAGGCTATAATCAGGGGAGGTGCACTAAGGGCACATATTGGTACAATAGAAACTTTGCCAGTAATTACTGTAGCCTCTAGAGAGCCTTTTAAGAAGAGTCTTTTTACTTCCTGGGCTATAGATATATATAGGAGCTTATGCCGAGTTTTTGGTGAAGATGAGCAAGAACTTATGCCCATTGGTTTCATGTACATGATGGTTCAGATTGCTTCCTTTAGTGTAGATGTTATTTTTGATTTTGCTTCCTTTTTGGCTAAAGAAATTCACATTGGTTTAGTTGGGATTGCGAAGGGCAAGGTGGAAAAAACTTTTGGTCACTAGTCTCTATTAATGCATATGTTTTTGTTCAAAGGAGTGACATATTTTGGTAATGAGATGGAACTAAAAAGAGAGGAGAATTGGGAAATACTGCTAGTCTAGTTGTGGAGTGTAGATATGACCTGGGATACAAGTAATGCTAGTTTTGTTAGATTTGATAGATATTTTGCTTCTAAGCTGAGGTGCCTTATATTGAGTGACAATCCCAGAATCCCTAAAGCACTAATGAGTCTCATTAGGCCTATGGATAACCCCCATGACTTGAAATTTTCACATAATTGGGGAGATATCATCCCTTACTCTGTTTCTACTATTTTCAGAATATATGGTTTTAAAGGGAGTCCTCATGTTTTGCCTTACCAAGTACCTTTGAAGGTAGGAGTGGCTGAAGTTTTGTGGCAGTTAGGGGGAGTTGAAGAAATGTTTTCGTTGAAAAGGTAATTAGGGTTAATTTTCCCTACTTGCACAGTGGCCCATCAATTTTTGATTACAAAAGGGGGATGGCTCTTTTTGCATAAAATTTTGGAGGATTATATGATGGCTGTCTCTCATCCCCATTTTTGTGATTCTGAGGGATTTTTCAATCAGATGTTGAGGCATAGAATCAAGTTGGGACCGGTCAAGCATGATTCTTATTATCCAAAGGACATTATAAGGAATGAATTCTCATTGTCAGAGTAGGAAACTAAAAAGGAAAAGTGGAGAGTTTATTCCCAAGTCTTAGAATTCATTCATTGTTTTGATAATAAATATGATCCTTTAGATTCGTTACAGAAGCTGACAAAATAAGTAAACTCATGAATACCTTCCTTGAAATAATGGAAGTCATGAATGAAAATAAACAAATTTTTATTGATTCCTATCTTGATAAGGCCAAAGAGGTCATAAGGAGATTGGCTTTCACCCCAAATGTGGGAGTTGGTAAAATTATTGTACAAAAGAGGCTTTGGTATACTATAATTCAGAATAAAAGGGTTCCTATAGATAAGGGCAAACAAATAAAAGGATCCACTAGTATAGCCCAAGAGGAGAGACTTGATGAGCCTAGTCCTAAGAGGCAGAAGGTAATAATAGAAGAAAGGCCTCAAGTTGAGGAATATTCGCCCACTCAGTCCCCTCTGAGGATTGGAGAAGAACATCTCACTAGTGAATAGATTGAACAGATGGGATCACAAGTAGGTATTTTTATTACTCAAGCAGAATTAGATGAGGGTAACCCTCCAAAACCTTCCCTCCCAAGTTTGGATCTAACTATAGCAGATTATAGTGGTAGGAAATTGGACCCTATGATAGAGCAGGCAAGTCATAAATTTTTGACTGATGATAGTTTTGTTAAATCTAGGGATTTTCAGCAGTTTGCATGGAGGGAAAACATGAACATTTTTTAGGAGAAATGTAAAAAGATGAAAACAGAGCATCCAAAAATGGAAGAAACTTCCATTTAGAACCAAACTAAACAAGAAATGATAAAAAGAATTTTAGAATATAAGCCCTAAGGAAGGGAGGAAAATGGTCAAGGCATCTAACATTTTATTGTTGCCAAATTGGGATATTGCTGATGCTTTAGTTTTTAGTTCTGTTTCAAATAAATTGACTTTGCAGGACCAGAGTAAAGAGAACTTTCAAGGAACTGCATTCATTGAAGATCAAGCTGCATTGGTCAATTGGTCACTAAGAAGAGGATCCAGAGCCACATCATCACAGTCAGATGATAGTGGCTTGATGGGAAGCTTAATTATGAGAGGAGTTGCTAATACCTCACATCTGCAGGCAACATCTTGGAATGTGGAATCTTCCAAGTTTCTTTTGGATACTGCAAAGAAGGAGGAACAAGCCATGTCTGAGTTATAGAGTAAATATGAAACACTTCTTGAGGCCTATAATAGGGAGGTAAAAAGGAGAATTGAACTTGAAAACAATATAATGGGGAAGTCCACAAGGCCAAGAATAACATACCCCCATCCTCTAGTGGAACCTTTTAAATCCACCCCCCTTGTAGAACTACCAAAC
Source organism: Cupressus sempervirens (assembly GCA_028749045.1). NCBI lineage: Eukaryota > Viridiplantae > Streptophyta > Pinopsida > Cupressales > Cupressaceae > Cupressus > Cupressus sempervirens. The sequence goes on along the minus strand of CM053784.1, from coordinate 191,321,739 downwards.
ACACCTCAAAGGCAAGAATATTATATAGCTGACAATTTTGAAGAAGAAAAAAATAAGCTATGGTCTTTAGATGTAGAGTTAAATATGCAATATGAGGATAAGCTTAGAAAGGCCCTAATGTATTTGGTAGATAAGATTGAATGGCCCTTGTTTTTTGATCAGTTGGCAAGAGTAATAAGTATATGGGAGCAACTAAAAACCCATGATGAAATCCTCAAGCCTATTATTAACAAGTGGAGAAAAAGGGAAAAAGAAATCACCCTTTTATGTTATTTTGTTATAAGGTCTTCAAATGACCATATTGAAAAATTATATGATATTGCTAATGACTTGACAGATTTTGATAACAAGAGAGTTGTTTTGCAACTGAAAATTGTTTCTTATTTGAATAAATACAAGAATCAAAAATTTGATTTGTTTCCTTGTGCTTTGGATAGAAAGAACCAATTGAAAAATAAGGATGAATGGAGTAAAGAACTAGATGACCTTTTCTACATAAGGATAAATAAAGTTGTTAATGAAAAGGGGCATGCTTGGTGGGCCACCATGACAGAGGAATTGGTTAAAGTCTAGTTATTTTTTGATTATTTGAGGCAAGAATTTGTTGGTTTTGAAAAGGAGGCTGATTATATATTAAATAAACAAGATGATATCCTATGGTTCAGCTGGTCGGATGACATACAGTTTAACACATGGATGGAAGATATTCCTTTGGACCAGTAGTTGGAGGAAGGCAGTTCAAATAATGATAGGGAACAAGAAGATGAGGTGCAGGTCATTGACACTTCAGCACCAGAATTGAAGGAAGAAGAAAGTGAAAAGTAAATAGTGCTTGCTCAAGGTGAAAGCAATGAAAACCCACAGGAACAAACTAATCTAAAGGCATCACAAGATCACCCCTCATTGGCTAGCCTGGCAGCCACGTATTCTAAGGATCCAAAACAATGAGAGACAAATCAAAAGTTGATAAGTATAGTAGTAACAGGAACGAGCCTACCTAAAAGAATATTTGATACACGTGGCATTCTATTGTGACCTTTTTGTCTTTTGTGTAATGTTTTGTTCCTTGGACACCTCTCAATCACATTTGCCCTTTGCTTGTTGCAACTCATATCTATATAAATGATTTTTCAAGGCATTGTGATGGTCTGAGACTTGTGTATTTTTTTGTTTTCTTTCAAGAAGAGTACATATACAATTGGTCCAATAGTATGAAGGGGTTTTGAGTTTTCTTCCATTGTACTTTCTGATAAGCAAATTGAAATGACAGAAATGGCAATCTATTCTGGGCATTCAATTGGTTTTCTATTGGTTATTGTATTAGTCATATGAAAAGGATAATACAACAAGGTATTTACACTATATTTGTGTGCTAAAAGGAAGTATTATGTGTATGATCAAGAGTTGTATGCTATTCTTAAAGCCTTGAAGAAGTGGAGACATTATTTGATTCCTAAGGAGTTTATACGATATATTGATCATAAAGCTTTATAGTATTTGGGAAGTCAATATAAGTTGAATCAAAGACATCTAAAGTGGGTTGAATACTTGCAAATTTTTACATTTGTGATCAAGCATAGGAGTGGAGTTACTAATCGAGTTGCTAATACATTGAGCATAAGATGTTCTTTGATCATTGAGATGAAGGTTGAAGTTATTGGTTTTGATGAAATGAAGGAATTTTTTGATACTACCCCTATTTTTCTAAGGTGTGGAGAGAGTGCAGAGCACCAAATCTATTAGATCAAATAAGTAAGTATGATGAGTATTTCATTCAAGAAAGTATATTGTTCAAAGATAATTAGTTGTGTATACCAAGAAGTCCTATGAGAGTTAATTTGATTAACAAAAAATATTGTGGTGGTTTGGATGGACATTTTGGAATTGATAAGACATTGAGTTTTCTTTTGCTTAAGGATAAGTTATATCAACAAAATATGTATATTGATGTTTAGAATTTTGTAAGGATTTGTGGAATTTGTCAAATTGCAAAAGGAGTAAGTTAGAATATTAGTTTTTATATACCTATTTTTCTTCTTGAGAAAGCTTGGAGTGACATTAGTATGAATTTTGTTCTTATATTACCTAAGATAGCAAGAGGGTATGATTCCATATTTGTTGTTTTGGATAGATTTTCTAAGATGGAAAATTTCATACCATGTAAGAAGACATGAGATGTTGTGCATATTGCTAAGATTTTCTTCAAAGATATTGTTAAATTGCATGGATTCCCAAAAAGTGTTATTTCTAGCAAAGACAGTAAGTTTGTTGGTTACTTTTGGAGGACTTTGTGGAAGAAGATGGGTACTAAGTTGAGATTTAGTTCTACATTCCATCTACAAATAGATGGAAAGACAAAGGTTGTAAATAGAAGCTTGGGCAATTTTTTGAGATGTTTATTTGGAGATAAGCCAAGCAATTGGGATATTGTATTGGCATAAGATGAGTTTGCATATAATAATTTTGTGAATAGGAGTATAGAAAAAACATGTTTTGAGATTGTTATTAGAATGTAACCTAGAGGTATATCAGATTTGAGGGATGTTGCTAGTGAATAGAAGAGAAAAGGGGAAGAATTTTCTGATTTTATGAAGTCTTTTCATGAAGAAGTGAAGTTGAACTTCAAAAAAAGTAATCAAAAGTATAGAGTGAATGTTGATAAGTCTAAGAGACATCATGTTTTTGAAGTTGGTGATGAGGTGATGATTCATTTTGTTAAGGTTGTAGCTTCTGTCAGATTGATTTGATGGTAAAACATCTTTAAGATAAATATCTTATATATTTTATATGTAATGTAATATATTTTTTATATAATATACATTATATATTATTATATAATAATATAATAACATGTTACATATATTCTTGAAGATGAGTTATACATATAGTTATTTATATTATTAATATAATGATGATTAACTATAGAGACATGTCTCCTCCTCTCATATTTATATGAGATCCAAATCTGCATTTTGAAATCATTAATAACATTGGCAATGTTATTACATTTATGAAAAATGATCCATGTTGCTCAACATGGTATCAAAGCCTAACTATAAATGCAAGAAAATAAAAGAATACCTTGAATATTCTAAGCATCCTTTCTAGACTTCCCATCCAACTCACAAGTGTGTGAACTCAAGGATGCTTAGGAGTGCTTCACTACAAACTACATTAAAGGATGTTCAGTGCAATATTCTATATGAAGAACAAACCCATTTTTTTCAATATAGAGCTCTAGTAAATGGATGGACAATGAACCATATGCTAATGAATGATATTGGATCTCTACAATTGAGGTCCACAAAGGTCTATCTCCAACATTTACAAAGAGTATTGTGGCAGCGTTGGTGTGTTGCAACGTGACATTATGCATCATAATGTGGGTTAGAAAAAAATGAATACTCATACCAAATGAATCCCAGTGGAAGATTGACACCAAATGGATTGTAGTGAAAGACTCTCACAAATTTTCTCTATTTTATATAAACCAAGATGATGCCTCTACATAAATATTATCATGCTCTCTGATTGAATACGATGCAAAAAATATTTATTTCATGCACTCCTATCACTCATTTAGATGATGTATTAGTTCCTCCTATATTATGAGAGACACATAAGGATGAATCACTTTACTCTCTAGCTAGTTATAAAATAAGTGACATGTCATCATTAATATTTTGAGTAAAGACAAGGGGAGGCCTTCTAACTATAATAATTGATATTGATGGTGAAAATCAAGGCACATTAAGGCACTTGGATTGGACCCATTTAAGGGTTTGGTGTTATATTCACATCATGTACATCATTCAAGTCTGCATGTTTGACTGGTCCTTATCACCTAGAATATAAGAATTTGGGCATATAAATTAAAAAAAGGTAGACCATTCTAAAAGTGACCTAAGTATATATATATGTTAGTAGAAAAGTACACTAGGTGTTTAACCAGGTGGTGTGGCCATACATGAGAAGGCAATAAGTTAGACACATTAAAGGTAGGTAGGTATAAATGCATAATTTATTGCTAATGATCATTCCCATTCCTTATTTCTATTTAAATTTTTGCTAATGTCATGTGTGGGAGTATATATATTAACATATATATCTTGTGTTTAATATATTCTATATGTTAATGAAAATGGAATATATGCATATATATTCAAAGTATATATTCTTATTTATGTTTTTGGAAAGATCTTTATTATGCTAGAAATAGATAATACTGAGAGGGGGGGGGGTGAATCACTATTCTACAAACTTTTGTGCACAATGGGATATTGTTAATTACTTTCTAACTTGCATATGGAAGTAAACCATAATTGTTGAATATTAAATATAAACATGCACATAGAGAACTCATAACACCATTATTTGTTAACTAGGGAAACCCTGGCCAAGGGAAAACCCTGGTGGGGATGGTACCCACTAGATGATTCACTAAACAATAGGATCCTATTAAGGGTATTGACCCTATTAGGAGTCTATGAAGTACATATATTATTTCAAGTCCTTGATAGAGGACTAGGCCTTGTTAGAAGCCTCAACCCTATTAGGAGTTGCTACAACCTTGTTAGGAGTTGGTATAACTATTACACGCAAGAATATCTCACTGCCCTAACATGCAATTATACAATTCAATTCCTTCACAAAATAGGTATACATACAATACTTTCTTGGCTACTATAACTCAAAATTGTTCCGATCTTACATCAGATTTCACATCACATAAAACTTGCAGATATTTCTCATAATAGTTTCCATGTCACATCTAATCACACAAGTTCCTCCTTCTCTGTGCAAGATAAGATATTTACTTATACCTTTCACATTAACAAAACTCTACACTGGCAACCTTCATGTCTTCACATGGTTGACGTAATATAAAATAAATTATAGAATAATATCCACATAGTCAGCTCAACATAACTTAGTAATTATTTTGTAACCAAAATAATTCCTTAAGTCATACAACTTTGTTTACTACTATGCTATGTTTTGCACTATTAAATACCGACACTTTTAATCTTACTATAACTTGTGTAGTACTGTTCATACACATCTATGTTGTGGAACACATCATCATGATAGTTTCATAAAGCTTTCCTCAACTACACATAATATAACTCTCAATGCATCATCCATACTCTTAAGATCTATTCTCTGAATTGCTGCAAACTATTTAATACTTAAACAATTTCTATCTTTAAATGCATAAATGAAATGTTGAATGTATGTTTCCATAAATGAAAACCATCAAGACATATAGCTGACTAAATTTCTAATAATCTCCTCCTTTGGCATCGATGGAAACATTTGGGAAAAAATTTCTAAGTCCCAAAATGATATCATACATAACAAAAATAAATAAAAGTAATTATACAAAAATTACCTTCAGAACATAACAATTTTAGCTCTCTCTCTCTCTCTCTCTCTCTCTCTCTCTCTCTCTCTCTCTCTCTCTCTCTCTCTCTCTCTCTCTCTCTTATTTGGCTTTCTCTTCTTATTCAATTTATAAATCTAGCAATCGTGTTCATCCTATGTCTATGGATAAATGTTAGAAAACCTTAGTACCTTTGGATTAAAGGTATATCCTATCATTAAATTCATTGCAAATATATAAATGATGGAGCTATACCTCTTAATTTAGAGGATATCTATCAATCAATGATAACTGATCCAACTATTAGTGTATTTTGTCTTTTGTAGTTGGGCATGTTGAGTTCTCTTTTATTTTTCTATCCAAAGGACAAATCTGTTTACTAACAGGATGCAAGCATGAAGCTCAAAGAATGATAAATGTAAGTGGATGCTATGCAAAGGTGTAATCTAAGTCATGCCAAGCACTCCTAAGGTTACAAGTCTCCATATTTTCAAGGTTTCAAGTGTTTTGGACCAAATTTTACAATGTCTTGACAATGTTGAAATTTTTTGACAAGTGTTTGAATAGTATCCAAGGTGTAAATTTGCTTTCTTTATCTTGATTAATGTTTTACACACACAAGGCACAATAAGACAAGAATAGTTTTACATCACAACCTAGGATTTAAGACTATATATTTCATTGAATTCCCACTTGAACCAAAGTTGATCCATGCTTATCTAGAGTGGACAACTTAGAATCTTGGCACCATAGGCTCTCCCTTATAGTGAACTCACTTCTTGGGGCTACCAAGATTTGGTTCCTAAGGGCCATTACTTCCCTAGGGACTATTGTCTCTACTAAGGATGTGAGAATATGGGATGTCTTCATGGGCATTAGTGACCCCTTGAGCTAGTGGGTAGAAAGGATTTTGGTCTCTAAAACAAGGTATTTAGTGTGGTCATTTCATTTGGAAAGTGAATGATAAACTTCCTCAGAAGGTCTCTGAGCCCTAAGAACTAGGGTTTGATACACCACACAGATACTAGAGGAGAGCTATCACACAACAATACCATTGACATGACATTAATTGTATCAAGTCTATTATAATGGTTAGAATGTTGAAACCTAGTTTTGGCCCATCACCACTTCAAGGTCACACCTTGGGGCTCACCAAGTGATGAGACTTGTGTCCAAGATAGGCCTCTTTATAGATATTGCACAAATTTCTCTTGCACCCAAGATCTATGAATAACGAGGGGAGATGATATGTCCATGCAACTCCTAGGGTTATAAACAATGCATAAACACCAAGTAGTATAGAAAGTAAATTTTGGTGAACCAAATAAAGTGTTATCTAATCTACAAAAACCATGCATAGAGTTTGAACAAGCACACAAGTCTTCAACAACATCCTGCAAACAAGCATTAGTAGTTTTTCAATGAATGTGTTCTCCCAATGACTGCCACATATTGTAAATAGACCATTAGTAACAAAAAGTCATCTACTCTAGGTCCTAACATGAAATTGAAACCCTAGATGTGAATTTTGATCAAAATAGGTGCTTTCTGTGAACCAAATGAGCTCTGATAGAGCAGATTACACCCCAAAAGACCAAAATGACTCAAGATACCCCCAATTGTGCTTAGACAATGAATATTACATCCATGGTGTAGTTGGGGTCCTAAAGGATGTAGTTGGTAGTTTTTAGGTGTAGTTGGGAGAGTGGAAGTAGGCTATAGGGAAATGGTGTCAAATAAATACCTAGAAACTTAAATCTTGAAGCCTGCCTAATTCATCAATTTCTGTCTCCAGTTTATGGGTTTGTTTACTTTGAAGTCATTTAAAAGGTTTATTTGGCTAAATGCAGTCTGGATGGGTTGTATGCTGGTTTTATTGTTGCTTTTAATCCAAGAAATTATATAAATGCTTCAGTAAATTAGTAGGGTTTATGAGTTCATAAAAGGGATATTGCATAAGAATGGAGATGGGTGATTGCAGTTGATTAATTCTTATATAAGTTATTTGAATTAGATCTCCTGTCAATAGTCAATTTCTTGCCCAATGGATAAGGCACTGGTCCTATAAATCAAAAGTAAACAAGGATGAATTCTACTATTGCATATCAAGTCATCTTATAAAATCAAAATTATTTCAATCATGTTCAAGAATTATAAATGTTGGTCTCAACTCATTTATATCTAATTCCTGAGTCTTAGATAGCTATTATTTCCAGGAATATTTGTAAATTTTAGGAGAATTATGACCAGATCTACTAATAACGGATGTGTATAAGTTTGAGAGCATTGAAGAATTGAAGTGAGTTTTGTATGTATGTGAAGGTAACAGATGAGAATCAGAATGAAACTAAGATAATTTCATACACAGTTGCATTAGAATTATCCCTAGGTATACCCACCTTGATTTAGCAGAGCCAGAAGAGTAGGAAACCATCATTTGGTTTTGTTGAAGTTGGGTTATAGTGATTCATTCATATAGTTGATATTGAGAATTGGTAATCCCTAGATTGTGTGAGTCATTTCACTATGATATTAAGCATTTTGTTGCTTGATAGTTTCAGTAGTTTGAAACACCAACAAGATACATGCTACTCCTAATCATTCAAAGCACAATCATGGGGGAAAAAATGAATAATTATTTATAGTAGGACTATCTATGAGAGAATATAACACATCTTCAAGAGTATGAGCTGCGTCTTTAGCCAGAGATGATAAAGAAAATTGCTTCTTTTCTTCTTCTTTTTTCTCCCACACAAGCATACCCATCTACACATTATCTGCTAGAATCACTACATTACATTTTCTATTTTGGAGAAATAGTTCCTTAAAATGGTACTGCTAGATTGCACCAGGAAAGCTTGTATAACTTATAACAATGCATCTCGTATAGTTTCCTCATAGTATTTACATTGTTGGGGCTCCAAACTCTACAATGAAGTTCTTTTGAAAACTTGCAAGCTAAGCTTCCTTTCTTCTTTAAATAAAGTAGTGAAAAAGACTCCTAACTCAACAAGGTCATGTTGTGGATGCAAGCCATACATAAAGATGAAAATAAACTACTGGAATGAAGAGGAAAGGAATGCAGATACAGATGTTCTACAATATATCAATCCTCCCAAAGATTGAGTTCTTGTTTAATGTCTTGCAAAGCAATCTATAGTAAAATGGCCACAAACCTGTGTGAATGGGTCTGGATCAAATTCTGTCAGAGGTAATGCTACTAATTTGAGTGAAAAAGAAAATGGGAGCAGCTATGGCATATTACATTCTTTGTTTCCGATCCAGAGTTTTCCAACACCAAGACATCTCAAGATTCCCTGCATGCAAAAGAAATACAAAAAATGAATAGTGCATTATATCAGAAATATAAATTTTCCACAGATTTATCCTTGCACTTAAATATATGCTAACCCTGAACCTAAACATCATCTATAAAACAACTTTGTGACCTGAAAGAATTAACAGTGGCTTTGTTTTTTAAATTGCGATGAGTAGAAAAGTAAGATAAAATGTAAAAGCATTGAATAGCTTTGGAATCTGCCTCTGCAACTTTTTGATAGATAACAAACTTGGAATGATATATAATGACTAGATTCTTACCTCCTTTCTCCTCTCCTATTGACCCTGCACCAAACTCTGCCCCCATTGCAATCATGGTGTGCCCCAAAACAAAATTAATACTGTCGTGACCGTTTTTCTTATGTTCTAAAGGTCGAAATTTTAATAATTTTACCATAGTCAAAATTTGGTCAAATTTTTGACCATATCGAGCCCATTTTTTTCAAAAAAAATGAATTTAATAACCCAAATAGGCCTTTGGTCAAAAATTTTGGTCGAAAATGGGGGCCTAATGTACTAGTGAGAGGTGTTGGCATAAAAAATTGAAGATTGTGTTGTGGGCTGATAGAATAATGCCTAAAAGGTCAATAGGGAATTCACCATTTGTGTTAGTTTCTGGCAGAGAAGCAAGGCTTCCAATTTCATTGGAGTTCCCATCCCTAGAGATAGCTCATCAGCTAGAGTTGATTGAAGATGATGCCATTATAGTAAGAATGGCAGAGCTGATGGAGCTGGAAGAGAAGAGAAATTAGGCCATGCAAACCCTAGACACACATCAATGACAGGTAAAGAAGATCTTTGACAGGAAAGCCAGGGTCAGAACCTTCAAAGAGGTGGACTTGGTTTTAAAATGGGATGCATATAGGGCAAAACTAGGAAGACACTCAAAGTTTGATGCGTTATGGAGTGGTCCCTATCTAATTGAAAGTTGTAAGCAGGCCAATTCTTTTCAGTTAAGTAGGCCTAGTGGTGAGATTCTGCCTATCCCAATCAATGGGATCTATCTCAAGCCATGTTTTTGAGGGTTCAAGATTTCATGTACATAGTTAGCATAGTTTTGTTTCCAGTTTGTTCCCTGCTTTTCCAAGAAGTGCACGAGCATAGGATTTGTCTCTGTGAGACAGCAATTTTTGAAATTTTAAAGGTTGTAGATGGAGGGGCTTCGTCTCTGGTTCCAGTTGTAGAGACAAGGGTTTCAAGGTTTTCCTCTTAGAGGTAGGGTTAGGGTTTCACAGTGCTCAGAATCTACATATTTTTTATGACTCTGTAACCCAATGGATGCTTCAGGCCACTAGTCATATGCATAGCAGGCTCGCATCCCCTATGAGTCACCAGAAATGTTGCTTATTTTTGTACCCCACCAAGATTTGAATTCAAATATAAACCCTACCCAATGGCTAGTTCTCAGGTTTAATGTTATTTTAATGCCTGAGAAATACTAAAAAAAATTAAATGATTAAAACCTTCGTGTATTTCACTTTTTCCTTCCACTAGCCTACAACTTTCACGATGTTAGATCTTCCCTATATCTACGATTGGCACTATCTTGTTATGGGAAGTTGCACATCATTTTTCCATAGTGACATAGCACCTTTTTGCCACGTGTCAAGTGGGTCCTCCTTTCCTTGATTCTCTAGCACCGAGTTTTTACAGATCTACGATGGGCGCTATGGCATTATCGAAAAATCTCTGTTTCTTTTCGTTAGCGACATAGCGCCTAGACAGAAAGTGATACGTCAGTGACATCAGAAGGAAGGTGGGTCCCAAGTATGCCCCGTCAGATATCATGATGAATTTTGTCAAACACATTGGTAGTGGTCAAATCTTTTCATTGGCTGAGGTATGACTGTGTAGAATGTGGGCCCTACAAGGATTTTTCAGACAGGTTGACATGTGGCCAATTTCTATTGGTTAGTACGCTAGTAAATCGGACCCATCTTGCTCGTGATCAGATCTCAAAGGATCAACGGTGGGTGCTATCTCACTATGGAAAGTTGCGAGGATTTTATCCATAGCGACATAGCGCCTCGCCAATGAGTGGCACAAATGACGTCATGGGCCCGCCCTTCTCCAAAGTAGTGTTACGGCTCATCCTTGGTTGTAGTTGTCAGGTGGGTCATAGTACAATGGGGATATTTCATTGGTCCACTCAGCAAACTCAGTGTGCAGATTGTACAATTTTGTTAATCATCGTCAGATCGAAGGAACATCGACAGTAGGCGCTATCTTGCTATGGAAAGCTATGAGGATGTTACCCATAGTGACATAGCATCATTGTGCCATGTGGATTGGTGGGGCTAGGTCTCACCAAGTGAGGGTGCCAGGTGTGCTGATAGTGTTTCGTGGGCCCAAAAATCTAAAGGCAAAGTGCAGTAATATGACGAGTCTTCACGATCATCAGATCTAAGGAGAATCAATGCTGGGTGCTATCTCGCTATGGAAAGTTGCTCGAAGGATACACATAGCGACATAACACCTAAGTGACATGTGTCTTTGCGGGCCCAGCCAAGATTGATAGTTAAGGGCTGGCAATTATGTTGTAGCCATCGCGGTTAGGGTTTTAAGAGATGGCGCAATTAGTAACGAAGGACGTAGTCAAACTCATAAAGACCTGCAAGGTGGCATAAAGAAATAAGCTCGTTGGTCCACATGGCTTATCCTACTTACAGAGTTTAATTGACTTGCTGACTCTACTGATTCAGGTGCTCAGGATTGAAGAAAGTTGAGATTTTTTTTTTATGCGATCTGATCTTTGTAATCAATCCCAACCACCAGAAGTGAATGTAAAGCATGCAGAGACACTCTACCCCCAATCCAACCTATCTACCTGGTCAAAGTAACTTAATGGTGTCATTTTTGTATTCTCAAGGCATTATTTGACACAAAAGATTAGATATCATTGCATCTAGACTCGTATCTAGATCAAATTTTCTCCATGATTGTTCTCTACAGGACTTAGTGGCAGGTGGTTGGGGAGTAATTATAGTTGGAGGAAATCTCAGTTATGCTTGAACTATAAAGGCAATTTTTGTAAATTTTGTCCAATTCGATCATTCTCTATTGTTCTCTGTTGTTTCTCTACTATTCCATTGTAAAATTCCCTTTGCCTCTGAACTGTATGATTTTTGCCTTATCTCCTTCAACCATTGGTGTGAAGTGCAAGAACTCTTTGCCTCCACTAGTGTTTTGTGGAAATCTATAATCTACATGACTGTACCTCCTTGGCCTATGAATGATAATATAAGTGAATCTCTCTTTCCTTGTGTCATTCATCTTGGTCTTTTGATCTGCATGTGATTATTAGATTAAAGCAAGTCTAAATGTGTATATCCTTAGTTTCATTCTAGTTCAAAAGTGCATATATGGGAAGAGATTGGTCTGAACACTCTATTTTGGTGCATCACCTCTTTAGATTAGATTACGTAGATTTGCTTTCATTCTCTCCTTCTCCCTTTTCCTCTCCAAGAGTAGTTAGGTGCATCCTTATAGTAAGAGAAAGCCAGCCTTCTCCGGAGACTCAACCTCATAGTTGAAGTCCCACAGCTTGGAAGTTGTTTCCATGTTTCACTAGGTTGTCCTCATGCATAGGCTTTGGACAAGGGTGAAAACCTAAGTGACAACAAAACCTTTATAAAAAATTTATGTCTTGGCTTCCTTTGTGTGATACTACTTGTAACATTGAACCATCAAGGCTTGTCCTATTTTCCAATCCTATTATAACCTTCAAGGGATGCCCTTGTCAACCAAATAATCAACCCTTTATTATTACTCTTAAAATTTTAAATCCAAATGATAAACCTCTAAAAGTACTTAGAGGGAAACGTGACCATGATGTGGTAGCACGTAATTATCAAACATAGGATAATCCTCAACCTACTATTCTAATTATCAAAATTCATCACTACCTTCTCAACCCATACTTCTTCAAGAACCTCATTTTTTCTAGTCTTATAGAAAGGATTATTATTTGTTTGAACAATTATAGTCTACTCATGCTACGATATACTTATGGGAACTTCTTCAAACTTAGCCTACTTATCATGAAGCTTTACAAATGGATTTATCTACTCTTCTTGTTTAACCTCCTAATTAGGATAACATTAATCCTTTCTTGGATCATATGCATACTATGCAAACTCTTCCTCAAATTATTTTCACTTGAGAAAATTTGCCTTCTAAATAGGTGCCCAACCAACTGACAATCTTATGATTACCATCCTTATTAATGAAAACCTAATTCAAAGATCTTTAATTGATAATAGACCTAGCTTTAATGTGCATAGCTTAAATATGTTAAAAGAAATCAAAGATGATATGAGACTATTCTTCAACTTGATAATATTCCTATTTGTGTCTGTGATAACATTGCTAAGAATTATATGAGAAGTATAACTTTCTATCAAATTTTGTTTGGTTATCTTAGATACTCCTATTGATGTGATTCTTGGACCTTTCAATTACAACCTTGTTTTAGGAAGACCTTGGTTATACAATATGTATGGTATTCCTTCAAAACTCCACTCCAAAGTTAAATTCACCTATAACAATATTATTTATACTATTCATGTGAATGATAGACCTATTAGTTTTTTTAATATGGAATACACCAAGATTTCTCAATCTAGAGAAGAGAAACAAGAAATTAAATGAAACTCTAAAACCCAATCGAAAGAAGAATGCCTTCCTATGATTTTTTTAGGATGATTGGAGCATTTATATTTTTCTCCTACATTCATTGGTGAGTATAAAGTTTGAGATATTGCATTTATTAAACCTACAACTAAAACCAAGTATAAAACCTTCACCCGTACTCTTTTTTTGGGTGATTTAATAAATAACTTTGTCATTGATTCATCTAATGAAACTATTGAAACTATTAAGCCTAATTGTTATGACATAATGACCTATGAAGATCATTTAGCTCTTTCAAATATGGCTTCTTGCTATGGTCCTTACCATTACCTTCTTGTTAAATATGGTTTAATAGTCAAGGTTGTCAAAATTTAGAACAAGGAATTTATGTTCCCTTGGTAAATGATTCCCATGACTATATTTATGGTTTGAAATTCAATCCTTACAAGAATAATTTTCCCTTTATAAATATTAGTCATATTTGTAGTGGACCTCTTAAGCTTTTGAATCCTCATATTGTTGCATTTTATTAAGATCCTTTTTGGATATCTTTCCTTCCAATAATGCTCTTGTTGAATTTTTGGGGGCATATGACGATCTCCCTTGTTTTCATCACAATAAGATAAAACCTTATTGTTTAAACAAAAAATCATACTTTGGAGAAGAAGTTGATCTTGGACATTGTTCTAATCCTATTTGTTTATGGAAGACACTCAAAAGAGAAATATTTTGGTCACTGGTACTTTAGATGTGCAAGTAGATACTAATGAGCTTGAAAAGGTTATTAAAATAGGGAAATATTTAAAATGAAGATGAACCTAAACAACTTGCCACTCATATTCTCAAATTTGTTGATATCAAAAAAACATTTTCTTTTATCCTATAAGCTTAATTTTCCTGTACTAATAATATAGAAGAATATGAAGCCCTTATTGTTGGATTGAAAGAGGTTTTATCCCTTAAAATCAAGTATATAAAGATCTTTGGTGATTCACAATTGATTGTGCAATAAATTTATGGTCCTTATCAAGCTAAAAATAATAAATTAACCAAGCATTGTGATCTTTCTATGAGTTTTCTTAAGAAATTTGCTTCTTCCTCTATTCAATCATTACCTTGAAAAGATAATAGACATGTTGATTCTATGACAAGTGTGGCATCTCTTATCTCTTTAGAGGATAATACGAAACAATTCAATTCACTATTCAAACTCTCTCTAATTCCTCTTTTTATAATGATACTACATTAGATAGTTCTTACCTCAACATGCATTTAGATTAATGGTTTTCACATATTTTTTGTTATCTAAAAGATGGTAGCTTTCTTGATTCACCAACTAGGAATTCTAAAAATAGAATTCAAAAACTTATGGCTTGATACATTATACTTGTAGACATTCTTGACAAAAATTCTTATGATGGTAATTTTCTTAGATACCTAGGTAAAAATAAGATTCATGTGGATTTACAAGAAGATAATGTTGGATTGTCTAGGTGGAATCCTGGTGGAAATTCATTGGTTAGTAAAATTCTTTGTTTAGGATACTATTAGCAAACTAAGGAACAAGACTCTTATTCCTTTGTTAAAAGGTATTTTCATTGTCAGCACCATAAAAATCTTACCCATACTTCTATATATGAGCTATGTTCAAAAGTATCTATGTGGCCCTTTATTGTGTGGGGTTTGGATCTTATTGGTGAAATATTTCCTCCTCATTCTCAATGACATACCTAGATTCTAGCAACTACTAACTACTTATTGAAAGGGTTGTGGTTGTTCCCCTTCTTCATGTTATAGATGAAGTAATTTATGATTTCATTCTTCAAAATATAATCACCTGATTGAGTATTCTAATGATTAATATTTTAGATTTTGAAATTCAATTCAAAAATAAGGAAGTGAAAAAATTCTTTGAAATGTAAGGAAACTTGCAACAAAGAACATGATTGTTTCCACATAACCCATAATAGATCTAAAATAAATATGGATTAAAATCCACATGCAAGAGAATAGACAACATACTCACAAAAATGTGACACAAGATATACCCTAGGAAACCCTTATTGAGGAAAAAACCTAGCTTCCAAAACCATCCAACATCATGTATTATTCAACAAAAATATAACGCCCCACTAAGGGATCCAAAAGAACTAACCTAATGTTTTACTAAGTTTTCCAAACATTTTTTTTTAAGAATAACATATACAACAATTATAAAATAGCAGAAGCAATAACATACAATCATACATAAGCAACACATAATAGATTGCATTCCTTAAGTATCCCAAGACGTTGAATCACATTTAAATTTAAATAATACTAAGTCCAATAACACATCCTTATAAAAGAATATCTAAAAGTTCAA